>OU744263.1:20600000-20902500 GCA_916610215.1 Omphaloscelis lunosa | reverse complement strand
GCTGCAAACACTATCCCGGTAAGACGCAGCAGAGACCTATCCAGCAAGACCAGGATCATTAAAATCGAAGCAGGGGTTTGGGAGAAATTAAGGTGCGAAAATCGCTAAAAAGCACGTGGTTTTAGGTTAGAATAACCTCACTTTGGCTCCACGTGCTTCTTAAACCACGAGGCGTGACGCGCGGTGCACCATCCCAGCCCTTACTGAAGACTCCGAAGTCGGACCGAGGAATCTGCCTGCAGAACAGCCATCAGCGTCGATTCCACGACCCATCAACCAGGTTAGTCCTGAGGGAACTCCTCAACCCCTAATCTCATCCCCCCCGAGTTTGGATTCATCTGATTCGGGACTCCAGTACCTCAACAGTACCTTCCAGTGAGAATTTTCCCCCCTTACCCCGATTTCCCTACCCCCACCTGTTATCGTGGGCCCCCCACGTTAAAATCCTTATATCTCGGAAACGGCTGGGAATATCAAAATTCTGACAAAATTTGCCCCCCCCCCCTAGTACCCCCCCTTCCAGCTGGCACCCACTCCAACATAAGACCCCTAGACCCCCTTTTTGACCCCTTCATTTTGGACCCCCACAAAGTACTAGTACTAGTATACCAGCGCCATCAAGTCACTGTCCCTTCCTTCCCCGCTACAACCACACCCCCCACTACTCCCCACTCCCACCCCTCACTTTAGAAGGCACCCCACCCCAAGCCCCTACACCCTCCCCCCCCCCCCCTCAGGATTATTTCACCCCCCGCGGCCTTACTTCGTTCCCGTTGGACCTGGAAAGCCGAGTTTGGGCTCATTTGAGAGGGCACAAAGAGCTCTACAATTTGAAGCCCTACAAAATTCTGAAATTCGGCATCCACACGCACAAACATCCAGTGACGCCGCAGCGTTCCACTTTGAACCACCACCATTACGCACACGGGGTTCAAACCATCGAGCCCAACCAATTTGTCGGACTACTCATCGGGCTGCAGCGGACAGCAGACGCAGACCACCAGCGGAACTTCCGTGAGTCCATCCATTTAGTTAATAAGTAGTTTAATTCAGGAACAAAACATCACAGCATTAGCTTAAGTTCTCAACCCCAATAACAACCAACACAACTCCATATACAATGTCGTCCAATCCGTCTACCACCTCCCGGAAAACGACCACGGAGGCCGCAAAAGCCCCAACATCACTGCGGCAGAAAGTACTGAAGAATACGGCCAAGTCGGTTGTGTCCGAAAAGGCGGCGCGTCCATCCCAAAAGCTGCAGGCGACAAAAGCAGCGTCGGAGCCGGACGTCACGGGCAGGACGCCACCACTGCCAGTAGTGCCCGGGTCGCCCCAGACACACGACCGAAGCAGGATCGCCGAGGTCGTCATAGACTGGGAGCAGTGTGGCATTTCCCCCCCCCCACCAGATCATCTCGGACGAGGAAAGCTCGGTGGCTTCCACGGTGAGTCAGGCTGACTGTCCTGTGGCCGGACGACCGAGCATCCTCTACAGAACACCGAGACGAGGCACAGGGGTGGAGATGGACCTGGCTACGAGAGAAGCAAACGACCTGCTTCAAAAGGGGAAGGGCGCACTGGAGGAGGCGGGAAACATGAAGCGTGAGTGCAAAGCAACAGCCCACGAATGTCTTCAAGGCTTGTACGAGACGGTCTTGTCATTGGCAGACTCGAGAGCGCGTCACAAATATAACCTCGAGAAGGAGCGCTCTCGACACGCACAAGAGCTTGTGCGTGTCGAGAGGGCTCACAATCGCGAGTTGATGACGCTCAAGGCAGAGCTCTCCCTCATGCGGACGGACGTCTCGGACACAAAAAAAGAGACGAAAGGGATCCGGGAATGGCTTGGTCACGAGACCCTTGAAGCCCTCACGGGCATCCTCGAGGTCAAAGAGGATTTGGCAGCCGTGAGCCTGAAAAACCTAAAGGAGCACGAGATAACGAGGCGGGAAGGCGCGAAAGTCCAGGGGGACCCTAGGAGGGAAGCAATGGGGTCCGACTTTTCGCGCTTAGAAAACACCGTTACCAGCGTCTCCAACCAGCTAGATGTACTCCAGAAGGCAATTGACAGGCTCACTGATGACATCAAGCGACCAAGCACCTCCGAAACGGACCCGAGAAGCCGAGAGACTGACGACATACTCACCACCATGGCATTCGAGCGGGAGATCCAAAAATTATCCCTGCAAATACAGGCCATCGCCAACAGGCCTGTAGCCTCCCTCCCACCACCACAACCACCGATCAACATTACAAAACATCTTCAGCCAATTTCGGAAAGGTTGGAAATCGTTTCGGCGGACCTCCGCGTGCTGCGTGACAAGGAGCCCCCAATCCAGGCGCCCTCGGCGCTAAATCTGGAAGCGGAACTCGCAGTTGGGGAGGTCAAAAAAACCCTACAAACTATTCAGCAGGGGGTGGCGGATCTGAGCAAAGCGAACAGACCGCTTAAACAACAACAGGGCCCACAAACCTTTGCCCAGGTAGCCAGCAAACCTCAGCCCCCCAAACCGCCCACACAGCCCAATCACACCCTGATCGTTTCGTCGACGAACCCCCAGCACACTGGGGACAACGTCATCGAGAGGATCAGGACTGCCCTGGACCTCAAAACGAGCGGAGCCCGAGTCGACAACGTCCGGAAAGCGCGAAACCAAAAGGTGGTTTTGAGGTGCGCTAGCAAAACGGACCTTAACAAGATCAAGGATCAATTTCAGTCGAGCTCAGGGCTTAAGGTCCAGGAACCGAAACCGCAGAACCCACTCGTCTGCATCAAAGGAGTTCTGTCCAGTTACAGCGACGGGGAGATCATTGATCTCCTCAAAGCGCAGAACAAGCACATTCTGCAGAACGTCGCTGTAGATGGACAGACCATAAAGGTGCGCTATAGGAAGCGCGCTAGAAACCCCCATGAGTGCCATCCTGTCCTGGAGCTCTCCCCGGAGCTCTGGAAATGCTGCACACAGGTGCAAAAAGTCCACGTGGGCATCAAGCGATGCTCGATTGAGGATCAGTCCCCCCTCGTACAGTGCACAAAGTGCCTTGGATATGGTCATAACAAGGCCATATGCAGGGCCGGCAAAGAAGTCTGCAGTTTCTGCAGCGGAGCACACAACGGGAGGGACTGCCTTTCTCGAGCAGACGGCAGGCAACCCACATGTGTAAACTGTAAGGCAGCCAACAGGACGGGCAGCGACCTGGCACACACAGCGTTCAGCGAAGACTGCCAGGAACGCCAAAAATGGGATGGTATAGCAAGATCTCGCGTTTCCTACTGCTAAGGGCGACCAGGAAGTCCCAACAAGTCAACAAGTCACCACTCAAAACACAACAAGACCGACAGCAAGATTACGTCTAATCCAGGTAAATCTTCAGCGCTCCAAGCTGGCTACAGAAGAATTCCACATGGCGGCTCAGGCAAAGGGAGTTTCAGTGGCACTCGTTCAAGAGCCCTATGTAGGAAGAACAGGTGTCATGAAACAATGTCCCGGCACGAGAGTCATCCAGTGCAGCCTAAGCCGCCAAAAACCAGTAAAGGCGGCGATCGTTGTTTTCGGGAACAACCTGGAGGTCATCCACGACCCCCAGCTTGTGACCGAGAACATCGCCGCCGTTCTGCTGAAGGTTGGCCAGCTCAGCTTCGGGGCACTGTCGGTCTATTTTGAGGGTGACCAAGACATCGAACCCTATCTTTCCGAAACACACAACACAATCCATAAACTACACACACACACACACAATATCCTGGTGGGAGGAGACGTAAACGCCTGGAGCCAGTGGTGGGGAAGTGTCTCCGAAAACCACCGTGGAGCGTCGTACAACTCCTTTCTCAATGAGCGGGACCTCCACATCCTCAACATGGGTCAAACACCAACCTTCGAGACCTACAGAGGAGACAGGTGGTGTACGAGCATTGTCGATGTGACGGCATGCAGTCTGTCGCTGCTAGGCAAGGTCGAGGAGTGGCGAGTAGAAAGAAGTCTGACATCATCAGACCACAACGCAATCACCTTCTCGTTGCGCTTAGAAAAGGCTTTGGAACCCTTAAGGCCGATCTCGACGCGCGTCTACAACACCAAGAAGGCTAAGTGGTCCGACTTCTGTGCACACTTCAAGACCCGTCTGGCGGACAGTGACATTACACCAGCCAGAGTCTCGAGCGTCTCGAACCCAGAGGATCTGGAGAAACTCATCACAGAGTACACCCACACCATCCACCGCTCATGCGAGAAAGCGATCCCAAAACTGGGGCCGCCAAAATACGACGCCAAGCCCCCATGGTGGAGTCCTTCTCTAGACCATCTCAAAAAAGACGCCTTGACGAAGAAGAGAAGGATCCGGAATGCAGCCGAAAGTCGGAGACACTTCACCATCCAGGAATACGTGCAGGCCAAAAACAAATACACTACAGCAGCAACGGAAGCAGCCACAGCAAACTGGAAAGAGTTTTGCTCGAAGCAGGACCGTGAGAGTATGTGGGACGGCATCTACAGGGTACTAAGGAAGACAGCCAGAAGACAGGATGACGCCCTCCTGAGAAATACCGAAGGCGAGACGCTCAGCCCCGAGCAGTCAGCGGATCTTCTGGCAAAAACCTTTTACCCCGACGACTCAACGGATGCCGAACAGCCCCACCACAGGAGCCTAAGGAAGCTGGCGGAGGAGAAAAACCCCCGGGGACTGTCTGCCGACGATCCTCCCTTCACGGCCGCGGAGCTGGAAATGGTTCTCCAGAACCAGAACCCGAAAAAAGCCCCCGGTCCCGACGGATTAACAGCAGACATCTGCACTGCGGCAATAAACTGCAATCGGGAGGTGTTCTTAGAGATAGCTAATAGATGCCTGTCGCTGTCACACTTCCCGAAGCAGTGGAAAGTCGCCCATGTGTGTATCCTCCGAAAGCCAGGAAAGGACGACTACACCAGCCCAAAGTCATACAGGCCAATAGGTCTGCTCTCGGTCCTAGGAAAAATCGTCGAGAAACTCCTAGTTGGCAGAATGCAATGGCACTTCCTCCCAACACTCAACCCAAACCAGTTTGGATTCATGCCACAGCGCGGAACCGAGGACGCCCTCTATGCCCTAATGGGGCACCTACGAGCCGAAATCAAAGCCAAAAAAATCGTGCTTTTGATATCATTGGACATAGAGGGGGCCTTCGATAACGCGTGGTGGCCAGCACTCAAGCGACAGATGGTAGTCAAAAACTGTCCTAAAAACATCTACGCTCTCGTCACCTCATACCTGGAAGACCGGAACATAAGGGTCAACTACGCCAGAGCGACTAGTGAGAAAGGTACCACAAAGGGATGCGTCCAAGGCTCAATAGCCGGTCCGACGTTTTGGAACCTGATCCTAGATTCGCTTCTACACAAGATGGCTAGCAAGGGAGTAAACTGTCAAGCCTTCGCAGATGACGTTGTCCTGGTTCTCTCGGACCACACGGCTGGTCCCCTGCAGCAATCAGCCAACAACGCGCTAGACACAGTATCGGAATGGGGCGTTCAAAATAAGCTACGTTTCGCCGCGCACAAGACCTATGCGATGGTGTTAACGAGAAAGCTAAAGTACGACGTTCCGGTACTCTACATGTCGGGCACGCGGCTGAACCTGGTCGAGGAGGTAAAGCTGCTGGGTCTCACAATAGACTCCAAACTCACCTTCAACGCGCACGTGTCGGCGATCTGTAAAAAGTCCGCAGACATCTACAAGCAGTTGGCATGTGCGGCAAAGGTGACTTGGGGTCTCAACACAGAGATAATTAGGACAATATACGTGTCTGTGATAGAGCCCATCGTGATGTATGCAGCGAGCGCGTGGGCCCCCGCAGCTGAGAAACTGATGACAAGGAATCAGTTTGACTCACTGCAGAGAGGCTTCGCGCAGAAGATCTGCAAAGCATACCGCACGGTGTCTCTAACATCGGCACTTATTCTGTCAGGTCAACTCCCACTAGATCTCCGGGTAATCGAGGCAGCAACCCTGTTCAAGATCAGAAAGGGCCATTCCCAAGAGTTCATACCACCGGGCCGCGAGCTGGAGTGCAACGTGCCCCACTCCCAAAATCCCCACCCATCGCTACTCACGACAACAGAGTACGCACGCCTAGAGGACTTGACTCCCGAAACCCTGGAAACCCATCAAGTAATCGGTCCCCAAATATACACCGACGGCAGCAAGATAGAGGGGAAAGTTGGCGCTGCCCTAACTTGGTGGGAAAACGGAAAGGAGTCAACGTTCAGCACCTTTGGCCTTGAACCCCACAACTCAGTCTTCCAATCGGAAATGTACGCTCTCTTCAGAGCTGCCGGGATGGCAAGAGAATCCAGGGCGGCCTCCGTAAGCATCTTAAGTGACTCAAGATCGTCGCTTGACCTGCTGCGGAGACCGTCCGTCACTCACCACCTGGCACTTCAAATCAAGAGAAGCGTCCGTGAGACCAGAGAAGAGGGCAGAGAAGTGAGGTTTTTTTGGCTCAAGGCCCATGTGGGAACTGCAGGGAATGAGAGAGCGGACGAGCTGGCCAAGGAGGCAGCCCTTAACAACGCGACAGCCGACTACAACAAGGTGCCCGTATCGTTCGTGAGGAGGAAGATACGGGAAGAGACTATAAAGAAGTGGCAAGCGCGATACGAATCCTCGAGTACAGGAGCGGTCACAAAAGTGTTCTTCCCAGACGTCCTAGCGGCAAAAAGAACACTTAGAGACGCAGTTCTCACACCGGTCCACGTACAAGTCCTAACAGGACACGGAGGATTCTCAGCGTATCTCCACCGCTTCCATCTCAAAGATAGTCCCTCGTGCGTCTGTGACCCCAGTTGCGAAGAGACAGTTTGGCACCTGCTCTTCGAATGCCCACGATTCAGTCACGACAGAATAGAGCTGGAAGTAAAGATCGGAACCCAGCTAAGCCAGTCCATACTCCACACCATCATGGGGAGACCGGCTTCCAGAAAACTATTCTTGGCATTCGCGAGCAAAGTCGCCATAGTCGCAGCAGCGGCCAACAAAACGGACGCACCCTTGCGTAGTCGGAACCGACAACCATCAACGACCACAGCAACAACCACACCAAACTCCGCAACAACAACAACAACAACAACCACTCAAACCACAACACGTACACCACTCACCACAACACAAACCACACAACGACCAACACCCGTGGTAGCAGCAGCAGCAGCAGCAGCGACAGCACAAGCCAGCCTACAACCAGCACTCAGCTCCATGTCCATCTCGGAGCTCCTGGCATGCGGGAGAGACGGAACGCCTGGCGTCAGACTGCGAGGCGTCGCCCTCTTCATGAACAGAGAAGGAGAGAGGCTAGGCATAAGCTTCTGCGTAGGATCGAGCCGAGCTGGAGCCCGTATACACATCTCACCAGGCCTTGCCGCCCTGATCAACGGAAGCACAACCAAAACGAGCATGAAAGGCAGTAAATACGCCAAACTGCCGCATGTGGAAGTAGCCACTCACCGATGCCGTCTGGTGCGAGTCAAAGGAAAGACGATCGCACTATTCGAGTGGGGAGAGGACACTCCATTTGCCCAAGCAAGCTCACTGCTTCAAAAGATCAGGGAGGTAGGAGAGTACATGGCAGTCAAAGCCCGTACCATAAGCATCGACGCAATGATGATCGAGGGGGAAAGAGGAGACGTCGCAGATCGCTTCGGCTGTTTGAAAGCCTCAGAACTCCATGAGGTAGTAGTGTATGAGGACAGAGGGGAAACTCTGAGTTTCCTCAAAGCCCCCAGACACCCAACAGCCAACGCGACGAGCTCCACGTCAGGCTCGATCACTCAAAGCGGATCAGAGAGGGCCCAGCAGAAGGCAGCCGCCGAAAAAGCTGCAAAGGAGCAGTGCAAAATCGCTAGCCCGGAGGACCGAGCCCGGACGAGGAGTCGCCTGAAAGCCTTCGGCACCTTCCTCAACGCACTGCTCCCAAGCACCAGCCACGCATCACCAACAGCTATGGAGAGGTTCTTTAAAAGAAAGGGGAAAGAACCAACACCACAGAAGCCTACGCCTACAAGAGCCGACAAGGGGCAAGTCAGCCCGCCGACCCTCGCAGTTAATATGGGCACCACGGACCACGTAAAGAGTGCGTTCCTCAAGTACGTTGCAATCGTAAGAGCGACCAGAGAGGTCAATCTCACGACATGCAGAAAGATCCTGCAGACCTTCCAGAGGAACACTGAAGGCCTGCTAAGGGTACTACTCGAGGAATCAGAGGCGGCAGTGTACGACAACGTCACATCTCAAGTCATCAAAGGAGAAATGACGGGGTCATACATGGCAGCCTACAGCGCGAAGAACGGTTTCGTGGCCCTGGACAAAGAGGAAACGGAGCGCTCAGGCAAGTTAAAATTCAGCGTCCCAAACGACGACCCGATAGTGGTTACCGCCAAATGTACCAAAATCATGCCGGACGATAAGATCCTTGAAATGGCACAGTCCATTTTGGGGACCTCAGATATCCCGGCATCGCAAGATATTTGGGCGGTACCCAATATCAGGTGGGTCAACGGGGTCCCGGGTTGCGGCAAGACAACCTGGGTGGTGAAAAACTTCGATGGGGAGAAGGACGTCATAGCCACCACGACAACCGAAGCTGCCAAAGATCTCAGGGAGAAGCTTGCGCACCGCTTAGGAGATCGAGTAAAGAGAAAGGTGCGCACTATGGCCTCAATCTTAGCCAACGGGTTCAGAAAGGAAGAGAAATACTACCGTCTCACGGTAGACGAGGCTCTTATGAACCATTTTGGGGCCATAGTTATGGCAGTAAAGTTGTCTGGAGCAAGCGAAATTGTCCTCATCGGAGACGTAAACCAGCTTCCTTTTCTGGACAGACAGAACCTATTCAACTTAAGGTACACCCGTCCAGACTCGGTGGCTGGTATCACCCAGGAGCTGCTTTGCACACATCGCAATCCGATGGATGTGGCCTTTGCACTGAGCGAGGTATACTCCGGTATATACTCCTCCAAGTCGTCGCTGTCGCGGGTCCACTCCTTGAGAGTGGAAGGTTACACAGGAGCGCATATACCGAGCACCGCTCAAAACACCCTGTTCCTGGTTCATACGCAAGAAGAAAAATCTACTCTTGTGAGCCAGGGGTACGGGTCCGGTGAAGGGTCGCGCGCATTGACCATCCACGAGGCTCAGGGGCTGACCTACGACAGCGTAATCATCATCAATACAAAGTCCAGGAGACTCCAGGTCCACGAAAGCATCTCCCACGCGGTGGTGGCGTTGTCGAGACATACTGTCAGTTGCGTCTACTACTCCGACGACGCCGATGACGCCATAGGCCGCTTTGCGAAGAGGGCGATGGATGCGCCTACTAAAATGGTCATCGAATACAACCTTAAGATGGCCATGAAACATCGAGACGCAGCAGTCGTGGAAGCCCTGCTCGGGCTAGCAAAATCCCTGGTCGTGACATCCCGCTTCAAATAATACTCCACAACCATATCCATACTCCCAACATTTCAACACTAACCAATCCCAACCCTCCACGAACCACCAAAATGGAATTTTGTAAAACTTCATGGCAGAGTGAGTCTGTCATGCTCACGTAAATGTCCCGCCGATGGTGGCGTTGTACATCTGGTCAATCGGCTCCCTAAAAAATGGTTGAGCTGAAGGGCGCGGATGTGTACGTCATTTCCGTGAACGGAAGCCGTCGCCTGGGGCTGGTCGGCTTGCACTGCCATGAAGTTTCAATCATAATAATAAATGTTATAAAATTAAGTTCGCATGAAATAATAATAAAAAAATATATATATATATATATATAAAAAAAAGCAATTTATATATATAAAACAATTGCATGTGTAGTGTATAATTAAAAAAAAAAAAAAAAAAAAAAATAAATAAATAAATAAAAAAAAAATAAAAAAAAAAAAAAAAAACATAAAAAAAAAAAAAAAAAAAAAAAACGGATGGACTCACATAGTTTTAAGTAGTAGATAAGCTGTAGCCCGAAGATGGAACGGCAATTGCATTTATAAAAAACAAGTAGATAAAAAAAAAAAAAGAACGTAAACAAAAGCACGGACCACCATGTCTGTGGATTTATTGTAAGGAAGGAGTGTGGTTTTAGCCGGTAAGAGTCCGGCACTGCCCAGACTGGCTCATTTGTGAGTTAGTCTGGGCGTCCATGAGGATTTCCCACTCCAGCCGGAAAAAAAAAAAAAAAAAAAAAAAAAAAACCTAACCTAACCTAACCTAACCTAACCTAACCTAACCTAACCTAACCTAACCTAACCTAACCTAACCTAACCTAACCTAACCTAACCTAACCTAACCTAACCTAACCTAACCTAACCTAACCT
Organism: Omphaloscelis lunosa; assembly: GCA_916610215.1. Taxonomy (NCBI): domain Eukaryota; kingdom Metazoa; phylum Arthropoda; class Insecta; order Lepidoptera; family Noctuidae; genus Omphaloscelis; species Omphaloscelis lunosa. The sequence continues at coordinate 20,892,160 of OU744263.1, read as the reverse complement.
AACCTAACCTAACCTAACCTAACCTAACCTAACCTAACCTAACCTAACCTAACCTAACCTAACCTAACCTAACCTAACCTAACCCGCTCCTGAAACAGCTGGAGAGTAGAGGCGACTACTGCCAGGCATTTGCTGACGATGTAGTGTTGGTGATTGACGGCGATGCGGCACTAGAAATCGAGGGACGAGCCAATGCCGCTCTCGAACATGTTCGTGCGTGGGGTGTCAGAAATCGGCTGAAATTCGCGCCGCACAAAACCAGTGCGATGGTGCTAACGCGGAGGCTGAAGTATGACGCGCCGCGCCTGAGGATGGGGGGGATCGACATTGGCATGTCCCAAGACGTCAAAATTCTTGGGCTCGTCATAGATGCCAAACTCACCTTCAACAAACACATAGCTGTCGTCTGTAAGAAGGCGATAGCTATATACAAGCAGCTGGCCAGGGCAGCCCGGGTCAGTTGGGGACTGCACCCAGAGGTGATAAGGGCTATTTACACCGCAGCAGTGGAGCCGACTGTGCTGTACGCCGCGAGCGCATGGGCACCAGCAGCCAATAAGTTGGGGGTCAAGAAACAGCTCAACGTCATCCAAAGAGGATTTGCCCAGAAACTGTGTAGAGCCTACCGCACAGTCTCCCTGAACTCGGCACTGGTTCTGGCTGGGATACTCCCACTCGACCTCCGTATCCGGGAAGCGGCTGCGCTCTACGAAGCCAAGAGGGGAGTGCCCCAGCATATACTGGGGGACAGGGAGGTTGAGCGGATGGCCCCGGCGATAGAGGCCCCACATCCCGCGGAGCAAATCAGTCTGGAGTTTGGAAGCCTGGTAGACGAGGAACAATACAACACCCACAAGGATTTCGACGTGCGTATCTTCACCGACGGCAGCAAGATTGAGGGCAAAGTCGGCGCGGCGCTATCTTTGTGGAATAGCGCCACCGAAACTAAGGCCCTCAAGTTTACCTTGCCGTCCTACTGTACCGTCTATCAGGCTGAACTCCTGGGCCTACAAAGAGCGGCAACAGAAGTGTTCAAGCGCAGTGAAACCAAGTTTGGCATCTTTAGCGACTCTATGGCGGCTCTTCAGTCGGTGATCAATGTAAGTTCCCCCCACCCCTTGGCCGTGGAAACCAGAGACACCATACGACGCTGTAAGCTCCAGAACAAGAGTGTCTCCTTGTTCTGGATCAAAGCCCACGCAGGTTTGAAGGGAAACGAGAGAGCCGACCAGCTCGCGAAAGAAGCCGCCCTGGGGTCGAAGAAGAGGCCAGACTACGATCTGTGCCCCGTATCATTCGTCAAACGAAGAATCCGGTCGGAAACGCTGGACGAATGGAACGGGAGATATAGGTCGGGTGACACGGCTTCGGGCACCAAACAATTCTTCCCTGACGCGGTGGTAGCGTACAGTGTGGTACGGAAGATGGCCCCCACGAGCATAACCACGCAAATCTTAACGGGACACGGTGGGTTCTCTGCATACCTGAAGCGTTTCAAGTGTAAAGAGAATCCGTCGTGCGTCTGTGAGCCCGGCGTGGAAGAAACCGTATTGCACATATTGCTCGAGTGCCCGATCACCGCAAAAATGCGATATGAAACAGAGCAACAACTCGCCGTCGCATTGGTTGCCCAAAATCTACCTAAACTAATGGAAGGAAAGAGCAGAAATGCATTTTTAAAGTACTGTAGCAAAATAGGAAACTTAGTCGTAAATAGAAATAAAATAGTTTAAGAAAAATATGATACTCAATATATAATAAGTATATATTCTAAAGTATCATAATAAATAAAAATAGATAATAATAATTAATATTAAGCATAGTAATAATTATTCATAGATTTGGTTCGGTTAGAAAACTCAAAAAAGTAAAAGTAGTAGATATAGCATAGATATAATTAACTTATAGGTATTTTAAAGATAGCATAGATAGCAACAATGTTATCGTTGTGTCGTTGTTGTTATTGTAAGTTATTTGGCTGTCTAGTTGAGGAAACTGTCCAGAATAGTTGTTTGAAAAATTTTCTTTTTTCGTACCTGTGAAATTAAAAACTCTAAAAAAGGGCTCTGATCATGTCAGAGGGCATCAGGCAAGGCAGGAGTGTGGTTTTAGCCGGTAAGAGTCCGGCACTACCCAGACTGCCTCACGAGTGAGACAGTCTGGGTGTCCATGAGGATTTCCCACTCCTGCCAAAAAAAAAAAAAAAAAAAAAAAAAAAAAAAAAAAAAAAAAAAAAAAAAAAAAAAAAAAAAAAAAACCTAACCTAACCTAACCTAACCTAACCTAACATAACCTAACCTGCAAAATAAGGAATTAGGATAAAATTGTTAAATATAGGTGATAAAGTTGAAGTGTTAAATAAGTTATGTTGGCTATATATTGTTTAATATATACAAAACAAGATGTAAGTAAGTAGATAATAAGAAATCAGCAGAATAATATAGTTTTGAAACTAACAAATGTAGTAATGTAGTACATGTAGCAGTATAAGGCAAGGGTCAGAAATATATATAAATAAATAAATATACTACCCAGAAAAATAAGGTCTCTGATAACGTCAGAGGAAACATGCAACGCCCTGTGATGACGGGTGATATTTAAAAAAAAAAAAAAAAAAAAAAAAAAAAAAAAAAAAAAAAAAAAAAAAAAAAAAAACCTAACCTAACCTTACCTAACATCTATACTCTTATAAAACATGTGCAGGACAAGTTGAGGCTGTCTTTGGATATAGAGGGTGCCTTCGATAGCGCCTGGTGGCCGGCAATCCAAGTTAGGCTGGCTGAGGAAAAGTGTCCGGTAAACATCAGGAGGCTGCTTGATAGTTACCTTGACTGCAGAAGAATAAGAGTAAGGTATGCTGGGGAGGAATGCGCAAGAGAGACAAATAAAGGCTGTGTTCAAGGGTCAATCGGTGGTCCCATTTTGTGGAACCTTCTTCTGGACCCGTTATTAAAAGATTTGGAGGAGAATGGACACTTTTTGCAGGCCTTCGCAGATGACATCGTCTTGGTCGTGGATGGTGGGACGGCGGCTGAAGTCTCCGGACATACCAATGCAGCCCCCGCCCGTGCTTGGAGTTGGGGCGTCAGAAATAAGCTCAGGTTTGCACCGCACAAAACCTGTGCGATGCTTATAACCAATAAGCTTAAGTACGACACCCCAATTCTGAGCATGGCTGGAGTCGACATTGGAATGGTACGGAGTATTAAACTGCTAGGCCTTACCATTGACAATAAGCTCACTTTTAACGAGCACACCGGAAATGTCTGCAAGAAGGCAGCGGAGGTGTATAAACAACTTGCACGTGCAGCGAAGGTCAGCTGGGGTCTCAATAGAGAGATTATACATATAATATATACTGCCGTCATTGAACCAATTGTCACGTACGCGGCTGGAGCCTGGGCTCCCGCTACGAAAAAGCTGGGTATACGGAGGAAGCTAGGCTCTGTCCAACGAGGATTCGTCCAGAAGATCTGCAAGTCTTACCGTACAGTCTCATTAAACTCGGCGCTGGTACTGGCTGGGATACTGCCTCTAGACCTCCGCATACAAGAGGCAGCTGCTTTGTATGAGGCAAGGAGAGGGTCATCCCGGTTTGTGCCAGGAGACCGGGAGATTGAGAGTATGGTGGGATTTGCAGAGACATCTCACCCTGCCAAACAAGTGGCCTTGGAGTTCATATGCCTGGAAGACCAACAACTTGTAGACAGTCACAACGTGCAGGCAGTGCGAATATTCACTGACGGCAGCAAGATTGAGGGGAAGGTCGGAGCCGCATTATCCCTGTGGGATAATGATGGGGAAATCCAGAACCTCAAGCTTAGCCTTGCCGCGTACTGCACTGTCTACCAGGCGGAACTACTGGCCATTTGCAAAGCAACGGACGTGATCCTTAAACGCAAAGAGACGAGCTATGGCCTGTACAGTGACTCAATGGCAGCATTGCAGGCGCTGACAGGCCATGGTTCTCTCCATCCCCTGGCAGTCCGCGCACGAGCAAATTTGTCTCTGGCGTTGGACCAAGGTAAAAATGTTTCTTTCTTTTGGGTCAAGGCTCATGCGGGCTTGCCGGGGAATGAGCGTGCGGACGAGCTGGCAAAGGAGGCGGCGTTGTCGTCACGGAGGAAGCCAGACTATGACCAGTGTCCAGTTTCATTTATCAAGCGTCAAATCCGCTTGGATTCGCTTGGTGAGTGGAACCGGAGATATGTGTCAGGCGAGACGGCCTCGGTGACGAAGATGTTTTTTCCAGATGCCGTAGCCGCCTACCGTATTGTGAAACGGGTGAGGCCAACGGGCGTACTTACGCAAGTCTTAACGGGGCACGGTGGGTTCTCAGAATACTTAAATCGCTTTAAGTGTAAGGAGAGCCCATCGTGCATCTGCGACCCCAATCTTGCAGAATCGGTCCCACATATAATCTTAGACTGTCCGGTCTACGCCAAAGAGCGCTATAACCTGGAGGAAGAATTGGGAATACGGCTGCAGAGGGAAAGTGTGGCGGAAATAATGGCCGGCAAAAAATAGAAAAGTAATTTTATCCTACTGTGAGAGTATAGCTCAAAAGGTGATAAACAAAAATAAAATTTGACCGCAAAACTATGTTTCGTAATATATTGTGTATATACTAATGTAAACATAGGAAATAAGCGCAATAAATTGTAATAGGATAAGCAGTAGAATCAAAGAATTGTTAAAAAGATGTAATAAAATAGGTAGTAAGGTAAAGAATATGTAAAAGTAGATTTATAAATGTAGAGTTTAAGTAGATTTAAGAAAAATTGCATTGATATAAGTGAAATAAAAATGAAAATAAAATGTATAACTAGATTCACAAGTAGCTGTAATAATTATCTCTAATTAAAATAAAACCGAAGCACTATAATCATTTCCCTACTGTTAAAAAGTGTCAACAAAGAAAGTAGAGTAGGAGTAGCACAAAGTGGGAGCCCCACCCACAGGATAAATGGTGAAGGATAGAAGAAAGATATAGTATGAAGCATGAAAGTACGAGAGGAATGTTATGCGAGAAGTAGTATGGATGAGGATTTAAGATAAAAAAAAAAAAAAAAAAAAAACCTAACCTAACCAGTTCCCCCCCAGCTCTCGTGGCGGTCAAAAAGTGCGCACTCGCGAGTTCTAAACCATCGAGTGGAACACCAGGTTCAAAAAACTGATTTTTAACCTCAAAATCAGCATTCCAGACGAAACGCTCCCCGATTTTCCGCGGTAACCTATGTTTTTCGGACTGCTGTTCGAAGCGCGCTAGAAGCAGCTATAATCAGGCGAAGTCCCGGATTTTTCCGGGCAAAACTCGCTGAGCTACAGGGGAAAAAGTGGAAACCACGTGCTCACGAGCTCCCGGTTCCCGACGTCTGGTAAATATTCCACCAGCTGAACAGTGTGTATTTCACCTTTTTTTTTTTTTTTTTGTCGCTGAGAAATGCATTACGCATCCCCGCTCGTGGGGGACGAGTCGGGGTATGTGGGACTCCCTGTCACTAATGACAGTATACCCACTAAAACTCAGCGGTGTTCCCACATCGCCGTGATGGGAGGGTCATGGGAAACCGGCTCAGCCTTGACTTCCACAGCCCTCCCGGCGCATGCCCGCCTAACTGGCCGGCCCCACATGCCCCCCAGGCTGAGGGGTTACGGGAATGGCCGGGAACACCTGGCCATTCCCGTCCGGCACTGGTGGAAGCCTGTGCAATACAGGCAAGGGTGCCCCCGCACCCGTTGCCTGCTGGCCTCCACCTGGGAGGAGTCGGAGATGACTTTCGAACTGACGTCTTCTTCGACCCCTCCTCCGCCTTCGGAGCGGCGCCGCGGCAGGATCGTCCTCCCGCGTGCGCTCCGCCGCCTCCTTCTGGGACATGACGTGTTCGCAGAAGGAGGCGACTGCCGCCCAGGACCTCTCATCCCTCAGCATGGCGTTAACCAAGCCGGGGAGTGAGAGGTCCGGTCCGATCACCGCGATGAGATTGCGGCGCGGCTCGGACCACGATGGGCACACCTCGAGGGTGTGCTGCGCCGCATCCTCCGCCGCGCCACAGTGGTGGCACGACGGCGTCTCCTCCCGTCCAATTCGGTGCAGGTAAGATCCGAAACAACCATGTCCGGACAGCACCTGCACCAAACGGAAAGAGAGGAATCCATGCGACCGCTCGAGCCACTCTCGCAGGACCGGCCCAATTGCGTCGAGGGCTCGGCGGCCGAAGACTGCGGCGGCAAGGTCCTCCGTCCAATGGACGACGATGGCGTCCCTCGCCTCCCGCCGAACGGCCTCCCGCTCTTCCGGGAGTGGGCGTTCTCCTCTCGCCCTCCGTCCCGCCGTCCATTCATATACTCTGGCGAGCACCCATGCCTCGAGTTCCCAAGGAGGGGTGCCGGCCAGAGCACATGCCGCCGCAAAGCTCACCGTGCGGTGGGCCCTCGCCACCCGCTGGGCTATGGCCCTTTGGGGTGCCCTCAAGGCGGCGGCGTTCTCCCTTCTTTGGAGTGATTGCTCCCAAATCGGGGCCCCGTAGAGGGCCATGCTCCTCAAGATGCCAGCGTAAAGTTGCCGGCATCGCGCGCTTGGCCCCCCCAAGTTGGGAAGCAACCACGAGAGCGCGCCCGCCGCCTTCAGCAGGCGCGACGACAGCCCACTAAAATGTGGGCCGAAGCGCCACCTGCTGTCAAGTACAAGGCCCAGATATTTCATCTGGGCCTTCACCTCGATTCTGACGCCCTCCACGAAAATGTGGGCGTCAGGTGGCTGGCGCTGCCGAGGGCCGTGGAAGAACACGGCCTCGGTCTTGTGCAGCGCCACCGTTAAACCTAGGCGGCGGATCCTCCCTGCGACCAAAGATCCGCCCGCGGAGGCCAAGTCAGCCGCCTCCCTGAAGCTCCCCCCCCGGGCGGTGAGGAGAGTGTCATCCGCATAGCAGATGACACTCGTGCCCCGGAGGAGAGTTCCCCGCAGGAGCCAATCATAGCCGACGTTCCAGAGGAGAGGTCCTAAGACTGACCCCTGTGGAACGCCAGCCCCAACGGCGTACCGCCGGACTTGGCCAGTCCTATTTACCAGGAGGATCGCTCGATCCTCCAGGTAGTCGGCCAGCAGCCTGCGCATGTATTGAGGCACTCCGTGGAATCGGAGCGCCTCTAGGATGGTGGAGTGGGGAACGGAGTTGAAGGCATTGGCTATGTCGAATGACACGGCCAACAATCCGTCCCCCACTTCCATCGCCTCCTTTACCTGGCCCTTAAGGCAGGCCAGCGCGTCCACCGTAGAACGCTCAGCCCGAAAACCGAACTGAGCGTCCGACAAATCTGGCCCGATACTCCGCAGGTGGAGCTTTAGGCGGGCAGCGATTATCCCCTCGAACATTTTGCTGACCTCATCGAGCAGAACGATGGGCCGGTATGCCGAGGGGGAATCTGCTGGGCGGCCCTCCTTGCGAAGGAGGCACAACTGCCCCTCCTTCCACGGTTTCGGGAACCTTCCAGACGCAAGGCATGCGCTGAACAGGTCCCGAAACCTCTCCTTCATTTGAGTGGCAGCGATCGCCACCACTCTTGCCGGAACACCGTCGGGGCCCGGAGCCGTCTTCTTGGCGCGGATATGGAGGATCGCCGCGTCAAGTTCCGACTCCGTGACATGAGGGGCCTCCTCTTCTTCCTCAGCTGGCGGAGCTATCCCTCGCGGTGGATCCATCACTGGTGGGGTGAAGTTGTCCCCGCAGTGTGTATTTCACCTAACCTAACCTAACCTAACCTAACCAGTTCCCCCCCAGCTCTCGTGGCGGTCGGATCGTTTTGTGTGTGCTCCGCGTTCAAAAAATCGTTAGAACGGGTTTATTCGCGTAAAATACCAAGTGTGATACGTCAAAAAGTGCGCACTCGCGAGTTCTAAACGTGTGGATAAAAATTTTGGAAATCGGACCATCGAGTGGAACACCAGGTTCAAAAAACTGATTTTTAACCTCAAAATCAGCATTCCAGACGAAACGCTCCCCGATTTTCCGCGGTAACCTATGTTTTTCGGACTGTTGTTCGAAGCGCGCTAGAAGCAGCTATAATCAGGCGAAGTCCCGGATTTTTCCGGGCAAAACTCGCTGAGCTACAGGGGAAAAAGTGGAAACCACGTGCTCACGAGCTCCCGGTTCCCGACGTCTGGTAAATATTATTAGCCGACACCCTGATCGTCAAAATCGGAGCACCCCTCTGGAAAATAAAGGACTTTAAAGATACTACAAACTTTGACCGTATCCAGAGCTGGAACAAGAGCGATGACGTCCCTTTTTCTGGACTTCAAAAAATTGCTCACCCACTGAAGAATAAGTGTGCAAAATTCCAGAATTTTTCGACAGGTAGTTTTGGAGCTACTAAAGAAACTAGTGTATAAGGAGAAACCTGTGACGTCACGACGAACCGAAGATACCTGTGACATCCTGTTCCCGGCAGTACCTGAACGGAAAAACTCTTCCAAAGAAGAAAACTCTTCGGAACCAACCCCCTAGGACGCGAAATTTCTGCACTAGGAGCCATTTGCAGAAAATTGTCAGCCACCCCCAACTTTGGCTGGTTCCCGAGGGCGGTTCAAGCAACGGAGGACCTCCGGACAGGCGGGACAGCAAGGACCGGTTCATCTCCTGCGGAACAAAATTTTTAGTCAGCAAGTAGGATTAAGGGTTAATTTTATCATAAGGTCGACCTCCCCGTAGACACCCTTAAAAACCACCCCCAACGAGATTTTTTGGAAAAACAGGAAAAATTTTGTATTCCTGATTTTCCAAAAAGAAAAGCAAGGGGCTTGCCAGTAAATTTGGGCCACGACCTATACCCCAATATTTTTCCCCGATTCGAGATCTCATTCCTAAGGGCGAAACCAAGCAAAAGTAGTTGGCACAAACCCACCCCTAACTTTGAGGGTGAATATTAAATTGACTAAGTGACCCACCCCTGTGGGACTCACGGGACCGGACGGCTCAACTAACCAGCTGTAATCCAAAACTTCTCCCGACGAACTAGGATGATTAGGAAATTTTTGACAGATTATTAAAAAACACCCTTCCAAGCCGTCTGACGGCAAAGAGATAAAATTGTTTAGGTATTTATAAGCCAAAAATTTTTAAAAAATTGCTCATATCTCGGAAACCGTGCGTCCTAGCTCAAAAATAACAAAAATTTTCCACCCCCCTCCCTAACCTACCCCCCTCGCTCCGCGGACCCGAACCCCCTTAAACTCACCCCCCCCCTGCACCCAACCCCTAGGGTCCCAACCCCCTACCCCTAAAAACTTACTTTTAATTTCTGGACTTAGAAAAATTAGAGAACAAAATTTTTAAACACCATCCAAAAATTTTTTAATTTATTTTCGTTAATAATATAGTATTCACATAACGTAGCATACAGTATATTAAGTTCCTTTAGGGGTCGCAACCCCTAAACTAAATAATTTTATATCTCGTGAACGGAGAGAGCTAGAGAGACGGGGTTTTTTGCTTGCGATAGGGCTCGGTCTGGAGAAGTTTTTGGATAGAGTTTAGAGACTCTACATAGAGCCAAAAAATTTATTTTATTTTATTTTGTAAATTTTACGTCCAACTTAGAAATAATTAGACTAAGTATACTATACGGCATTATAGTGACTACAGTAGAGTCGACCCTACCTAAAGTGACTAAATAAAATTTTTTATCTTCTGTTTTTACTTTTAACTGACACTATCATTAATAATACTTTAGGACATAAGTTGACGCAGCCAAGTGACTCTACATAGAGAAATTTTTCTTTAATTTATTTTACTATTTTTCTTTATTTTTAACTGTGTAATTTTACTAGCGGTCACGACAAAAGGGGTAGCTATTTACAACTTTTACAAATTTATCTGCCCCTCCGCATCACATTCCCAAAATGTTTGGAATTGGGCTCCATACGCCTATCAAAAAGCGGGTTGCAGTAGAGACCGAGAAGTCACCCCCAAAAGTGGCCGTCCGCAAAAGTACAGACAGACTGGAGGCCGCTGCAAAAGCAAGTGTAGAACCAGCAAGGACCAGCGTGACAATGCAGGCAGGCCCTGCAGAAACTACCTATCTGGTCACTAAACCAGCGGGAAACACTACAGCAGCGCCCAGGGTATCAACGGGAAATGAGGAATCCCCCAAAAAACTCTACGTCAGTAGAGCAGCGGAAGCGGCAGCCTGTCTGAACAAGGCGAAGGCACATCTGAGGGCTTCACGGAATCTGAAGACCGAAATTAAAGACGGCGTCGAAAAGGCACTTGCGCGACTCCTTGAACTAGTCAAGGAAGCTGAAAAGGAGCTCAAGTTGAAGGGAAATACAAAGGGAGGATGGGTGGATTTGGGAGTGGGAGCATATACTGCTCCACCTCCCAACCCCACCCCCCCTCCCTCCTCTACCTCCGGCGAAAGCCTACTCATGTCGCGATTAGAGGAACACACAAACCTCATCCGGGAAAGCGGCAAGAAAATGGAAGAACTGAAGGCGACGATTGAGAGGCACGCTGAAAAGATTGAAAAGATAGAAACGCCTACCTACGCCGGGGTGACCGCGACCCAGAGTGACAGGGCACTGCAAAAGCGCACACTGCACTCGGTCGCGGTCACCTCGACCGTGGAGACGGAAACAGGAGAGGAAGTACTCGAAAGAGTTAGAAAGGCTATAGACGCTAAAGAAGGATGGGTAAAGGTGGAAAGGGTCAGAAAGGCCAAAAACAGGAAAGTAATAATGGGCTTTGGGTCCAAGGAAGAACGAGATAAAGTAAAGGATAGAATAGGAAAAGAAGGAGGCAGCCTCACCATCGAGGACGTGGAAAACAAAGACCCGCTGATCAGGCTTGGGGATGTCCTGTCAGTAAATACCGATGAGGACATCATCAAGGCTCTTCGGAACCAGAATGGGGCTGTCTTCCACGGTCTCGGTGAGGGGGAGGATAGGATAGTCATAAAATATAGAAGAAGAGCGAGAAACCCTAACACAAACCATGTGATTATAAGCGTGTCGCCCAGCGTCTGGAGGCGGGTGACGGAAAGGGGCTATGTATACATAGATCTCCAGCGGATTAGAGCGGAAGATCAGACTCCACTAGTCCAGTGCACGCGTTGCTTAGGGTACGGCCACGGCAGAAAGTACTGCCAAGAGACCGCAGACGCATGCAGCCATTGCGGCGGTCCTCACTTGAAAACGGAGTGCCCGGACTCGCTAGCTGGAGAGCCACCCGCCTGCAGAAACTGTAATAAAGCGAAATTAACGCAGACAGAGCACAACGCCTTCAGTTCAGACTGCCCCGTACGCCGCAGATGGGACGAATTGGCCCGGTCGACCGTTGCATATTGTTAACGCCAACGTTGCCACCACCACATATGGCTATATGCAAGCGAACCTCCAACGAAAAAGGCTTGCAACAATCGAGCTGATGCTCGAGGCTCAAAAATACTGCGAGCCAGTCAAACCAATTGAGCCATACCTAGACCATCTTAGGGAAGTAGTTGCCAAAAATGGCCCTAAGCCCATAATCGTTGGAGGCGACGTAAATGCGAAAAGCACTTGGTGGGGCAGTCAGACGGTCGACCGTAGGGGAGAGGAAGTGTGCGGGACTCTCGGTGAGCTCGGGCTGCATATACTCAACGCAGGAGAAATCCCGACCTTCGACACAGTAAGGGGTGGACAACGCTATAGCAGCTTTGTCGACATAACAGCTTGTTCGGCAAATATCCTCGACAAGGTAGCAGAATGGAAAGTCGTCGAGGGCCTGAGTAGCTCCGACCACAACGGCATCGTCTTCAAAATTTTACAGACCAAATCAAAAGGATTAAAGGTAGAAAGAACAACAAGGATTTTTAACACAAAAAAGGCCAACTGGTCTGCTTTTCATGAGAAACTCACCCAGCTGAGCCAAGAATACAGAATCACAAAAGAAGAAATAGGAAAAATAACTAAAGTAGATCAACTAGACGAAACAGTAAACAATTACACAGAAATAGTAACAAAAGCATGTAAGGCAGCTATGCCAACCAAAAAACACACAGAAAAACTTACCTTGCCGTGGTGGTCGGAGAGACTCGAAAAATTGAAGAAAGCTGAAGCAACCAAAAAGAGGAGGATCAGATGTGCTGCTCCAGTCCGTAGATCCATCGCGGTCGAAGAGTACCTGCAACAGAAAGAAGAGTATGAATTAGAAGCAGCCAGAGCCCAAACCGAGAGCTGGAAGGAGTTCTGCTGTAAACAGGATAGGGAAGGGGTATGGGAGGGGATATATAGGGTTATAGGAAGGACATCGAGAAGGGTGGAAGATCCGCCGCTGGTAAAAGACGGGGAAGTGCTGGATGCAGAAGAGTCCGCCCGATACATAGCAGAGACCCTGTATCCAGAGGACCACCCAGCTGCGGACAACCCTCACCACAGCCGTGTCAGACTAGAGGCAGAATCAGTAAATGAAGGGGAAAATGGTGAGCCATACGACCCTCCATTCACTATAGCCGAACTGAAGGGAAAAAACAGAGATAAATTTTTAGACTACTGCACAAAGATTGCACAGAGGGCAATAGAAAGAAATAGAACAGCTTAAGAAAATATGCTTATAGTATATTTAGATATATATATATAAAGCATAGAAATAAGTACAAACATCATCAGCATAAGAGGTAGTATAAGAATAAATAGAAATAAGGTGATATTGTAAGAAAACTAAAGGTTAAAAATTGTATTAGAATAAGGAAAAAGTTGTGAAACAAATAAAAGGGCAAAATTGATTTTTATTCCCCCTAGATTAGAATAAGTAACAAATAAAATAAGAAAGAAAACTTAGATAGGCAGAATAGGGTAAAAACGGGACTCAACCCGTAAAAAAGAATGGATGATATGATGGATGCAGAAAGATAAAGTATGCGGCATGAAAGTACGAGAGGAAAACAAGCGAGAACTGGTATGACAAAGAGGATTAGGATTAAGATAGACTCCGATAACGTCGGAGGTAGAGAGGATAAAAAAAAAAAAAAAAAAAAAAAAAAAACCTAACCTAACCTAACCTAACCTAACCCAGTAACCGACCATACGTCGCAACAACAACATCAGCTCCACGAAAAAAAATTCTCTAAAATTCAACGCGTAGAGTTAAGTGTGTAAAAAGTTCAGAAGTGGAATTGTGCAGTGTTGATACACCAAAATCAGTGTGGGCAAGTGTCTGCGTCAACGGGTTACAGAGTGGGACCCTCGAAAAGTCAACAACTAATAACACAGCCAAGGAGAGTGGAGTAGTGCTGCAAACACTATCCCGGTAAGACGCAGCAGAGACCTATCCAGCAAGACCAGGATCATTAAAATCGAAGCAGGGGTTTGGGAGAAATTAAGGTGCGAAAATCGCTAAAAAGCACGTGGTTTTAGGTTAGAATAACCTTACTTTGGCTCCACGTGCTTCTTAAACCACGAGGCGTGACGCGCGGTGCACCATCCCAGCCCTTACTGAAGACTCCGAAGTCGGACCGAGGAATCTGCCTGCAGAACAGCCATCAGCGTCTATTCCACGACCCATCAACCAGGTTAGTCCTGAGGGAACTCCTCAACCCCTAATCTCATCCCCCCCGAGTTTTGATTCATCTGATTCGGGACTCCAGTACCTCAACAGTACCTTCCAGTGAGAATTTTCCCCCCTTACCCCTATTTTCCTACCCCCACCTGTTATCGTGGGCCCCCCACGTTAAAATCCTTATATCTCGGAAACGGCTGGGAATATAAAAATTCAGACAAAATTTGCCCCCCCCCCCCTAGTATCCCCCTCCCAGCTGGCACCCACTCCAACATAAGACCCCTAGACCCCCTTTTTGACCCCTTCATTTTGGACCCCCACAACGTCTAGTACTAGTATACCAGCGCCATCAAGTCAATGTCCCTTCCTTCCCCGCTACACACACACACCCCCCACTACTCCCCACTCCCACCCCTCACTTTAGAAGGCCCCCCACCCCAAGCCCCTACACCCTCCCCCAGCCCCCCCTCAGGATTATTTCACCCCCCGCGGCCTTACTTCGTTCCCGTTGGACCTGGAAAGCCGAGTTTGGGCTCATTTGAAAGGGCACAAAGAGCTCTACAATTTGAAGCCCTACAAAATTCTGAAATTCGGCATCCACACGCACAAACATCCAGCGACGCCGCAGCGTTCCACTTTGAACCACCACCATTACGCACACGGGGTTCAAACCATCGAGCCCAACCAATTTGTTGGACTACTCATCGGGCTGCAGCGGACAGCAGACGCAGACCACCAGCGGAACTTCCGTGAGTCCATCCATTTAGTTAATAAGTAGTTTAATTCAGGAACAAAACATCACAGCATTAGCTTAAGTTCTCAACCCCAATAACAACCAACACAACTCCTTATACAATGTCGTCCAATCCGTCTACCACCTCCCGGAAAACGACCACGGAGGCCGCAAAAGCCCCAACATCACTGCGGCAGAAAGTACTGAAGAATACGGCCAAGTCGGTTGTGTCCGAAAAGGCGGCGCGTCCATCCCAAAAGCTGCAGGCGACAAAAGCAGCGTCGGAGCCGGACGTCACGGGCAGGACGCCACCACTGCCAGCAGTGCCCGGGTCGCCCCAGGCACACGACCGAAGCAGGATCGCCGAGGTCGTCATAGACTGGGAGCAGTGTGGCATGTCCCCCCCCCACCAGATCATCTCGGACGAGGAAAGCTCGGTGGCTTCCACGGTGAGTCAGGCTGACTGTCCTGTGGCCGGACGACCGAGCATCCTCTACAGAACACCGAGATGAGGCACAGGGGTGGAGATGGACCTGGCTACGAGAGAAGCAAACGACCTGCTTCAAAAGGGGAAGGGCGCACTGGAGGAGGCGGGAAACATGAAGCGTGAGTGCAAAGCAACAGCCCACGAATGTCTTCAAGGCTTGTACGAGACGGTCTTGTCATTGGCAGACTCGAGAGCGCGTCACAAATATAACCTCGAGAGGGCTCACAATCGCGAGTTGATGACGCTCAAGGCAGAGCTCTCCCTCATGCGGACGGACGTCTCGGACACAAAAAAAGAGACGAAAGGGATCCGGGAATGGCTTGGTCACGAGACCCTTGAAGCCCTCACGGGCATCCTCGAGGTCAAAGAGGATTTGGCAGCCGTGAGCCTGAAAAACCTAAAGGAGCACGAGATAACGAGGCGGGAAGGCGCGAAAGTCCAGGGGGACCCTAGGAGGGAAGCAATGGGGTCCGACTTTTCGCGCTTAGAAAACACCGTTACCAGCGTCTCCAACCAGCTAGATGTACTCCAGAAGGCAATTGACAGGCTCACTGATGACATCAAGCGACCAAGCACCTCCGAAACGGACCCGAGAAGCCGAGAGACTGACGACATACTCACCACCATGGCATTCGAGCGGGAGATCCAAAAATTGTCCCTGCAAATACAGGCCATCGCCAACAGGCCTGTAGCCTCCCTCCCACCACCACAACCACCGATCAACATTACAAAACATCTTCAGCCAATTTCGGAAAGGTTGGAAATCGTTTCGGCGGACCTCCGCGTGCTGCGTGACAAGGAGCCCCCAATCCAGGCGCCCTCGGCGCTGAATCTGGAAGCGGAACTCGCAGTTGGGGAGGTCAAAAAAACCCTACAAACTATTCAGCAGGGGGTGGCGGATCTGAGCAAAGCGAACAGACCGTTTAAACAACAACAGGGCCCACAAACCTTTGCCCAGGTAGCCAGCAAACCTCAGCCCCCCAAACCGCCCACACAGCCCAATCACACCCTGATCGTCTCGTCGACGAACCCCCAGCACACTGGGGACAACGTCATCGAGAGGATCAGGACTGCCCTGGACCTCAAAACGAGCGGAGCCCGAGTCGACAACGTCCGGAAAGCGCGAAACCAAAAGGTGGTTTTGAGGTGCGCTAGCAAAACGGACCTTAACAAGATCAAGGATCAATTTCAGTCGAGCTCAGGGCTTAAGGTCCAGGAACCGAAACCGCAGAACCCACTCGTCTGCATCAAAGGAGTTCTGTCCAGTTACAGCGACGGGGAGATCATTGATCTCCTCAAAGCGCAGAACAAGCACATTCTGCAGAACGTCGCTGTAGATGGACAGACCATAAAGGTGCGCTATAGGAAGCGCGCTAAAAACCCCCATGAGTGCCATCCTGTCCTGGAGCTCTCCCCGGAGCTCTGGAAATGCTGCACACAGGTGCAAAAAGTCCACGTGGGCATCAAGCGATGCTCGATTGAGGATCAGTCCCCCCTCGTACAGTGCACAAAGTGCCTTGGATATGGTCATAACAAGGCCATATGCAGGGCCGGCAAAGAAGTCTGCAGTTTCTGCAGCGGAGCACACAACGGGAGGGACTGCCTTTCTCGAGCAGACGGCAGGCAACCCACATGTGTAAACTGCAAGGCAGCCAACAGGACGGGCAGCGACCTGGCACACACAGCGTTCAGCGAAGACTGCCAGGAACGCCAAAAATGGGATGGTATAGCAAGATCTCGCGTTTCCTACTGCTAAGGGCGACCAGGAAGTCCCAACAAGTCAACAAGTCACCACTCAAAACACAACAAGACCGACAGCAAGATTACGTCTAATCCAGGTAAATCTTCAGCGCTCCAAGCTGGCCACAGAAGAACTCCACATGGAGGCTCAGGCAAAGGGAGTTTCAGTGGCACTCGTTCAAGAGCCCTATGTAGGAAGAACAGGTGTCATGAAACAATGTCCCGGCACGAGAGTCATCCAGTGCAGCCTAAGCCGCCAAAAACCAGTAAAGGCGGCGATCGTTGTTTTCGGGAACAACCTGGAGGTCATCCACGACCCCCAGCTTGTGACCGAGAACATCGCCGCCGTTCTGCTGAAGGTTGGCCAGCTCAGCTTTGGGGCACTGTCGGTCTATTTTGAGGGTGACCAAGACATCGAACCCTATCTTTCCGAAACACACAACACAATCCATAAACTACACACACACACACACACACAATATCCTGGTGGGAGGAGACGTAAACGCCTGGAGCCAGTGGTGGGGAAGTGTCTCCGAAAACCACCGTGGAGCGTCGTACAACTCCTTTCTCAATAAGCGGGACCTCCACATCCTCAACATGGGTCAAACACCAACCTTCGAGACCTACAGAGGAGACAGGTGGTGTACGAGCATTGTCGATGTGACGGCATGCAGTCTGTCGCTGCTAGGCAGGGTCGAGGAGTGGCGAGTAGAAAGAAGTCTGACATCATCAGACCACAACGCAATCACTTTCTCTTTGCGCTTAGAAAAGGCTTTGGAACCCTTAAGGCCGATCTCGACGCGCGTCTACAACACCAAGAAGGCTAAGTGGTCCGACTTCTGTGCACACTTCAAGGCCCGTCTGGCGGACAGTGACATTACACCAGCCAGAGTCTCGAGCGTCTCGAACCCAGAGGATCTGGAGAAACTCATCACAGAGTACACCCACACCATCCACCGCTCATGCGAGAAAGCGATCCCAAAACTGGGGCCGCCAAAATACGACGCCAAGCCCCCATGGTGGAGTCCTTCTCTAGACCATCTCAAAAAAGACGCCTTGACGAAGAAGAGAAGGATCCGGAATGCAGCCGCAAGTCGAAGACACTTCACCATCCAGGAATACGTGCAGGCCAAAAACAAATACACCACAGCAGCAACGGAAGCAGCCACAGCAAACTGGAAAGAGTTTTGCTCGAAGCGGGACCGTGAGAGTATGTGGGACGGCATCTACAGGGTACTAAGGAAGACAGCCAGAAGACAGGATGACGCCCTCCTGAGAAATACCGAAGGCGAGACGCTCAGCTCCGAGCAGTCAGCGGATCTTCTGGCAAAAACCTTTTACCCCGACGACTCAACGGATGCCGAACAGCCCCACCACAGGAGCCTAAGGAAGCTGGCGGAGGAGAAAAACCCCCGGGGACTGTCTGCCGACGATCCTCCCTTCACGGCCGTGGAGCTGGAAATGGTTCTCCAGAACCAGAACCCGAAAAAAGCCCCCGGTCCCGACGGATTAACAGCAGACATCTGCACTGCGGCAATAAACTGCGATCGGGAAGTGTTCTTAGAGATAGCTAATAGATGCCTGTCGCTGTCACACTTCCCGAAGCAGTGGAAAGTCGCCCATGTGTGTATCCTCCGAAAGCCAGGAAAGGACGACTACACCAGCCCAAAGTCATACAGGCCAATAGGTCTGCTCTCGGTCCTAGGAAAAATCGTCGAGAAACTCCTAGTTGGCAGAATGCAATGGCACTTCCTCCCAACACTCAACCCAAACCAGTTTGGATTCATGCCACAGCGCGGAACCGAGGACGCCCTCTATGCCCTAATGGGGCACCTACGAGCCGAAATCAAAGCCAAAAAAATCGTGCTTTTGATATCATTGGACATAGAGGGGGCCTTCGATAACGCGTGGTGGCCAGCACTCAAGCGACAGATGGTAGTCAAAAACTGTCCTAAAAACATCTACGCTCTCGTCACCTCATACCTGGAAGACCGGAACATAAGGGTCAACTACGCCAGGGCGAATAGTGAGAAAGGTACCACAAAGGGATGCGTCCAAGGCTCAATTGCCGGTCCGACGTTTTGGAACCTGATCCTAGATTCGCTTCTACACAAGATGGCTAGCAAGGGAGTATACTGTCAAGCCTTCGCAGATGACGTTGTCCTGGTTCTCTCGGACCACACGGCTGGTCCCCTGCAGCAATCAGCCAACAACGCGCTAGACACAGTATCGGAATGGGGCGTCCAAAATAAGCTACGTTTCGCCGCGCACAAGACCTATGCGATGGTGTTAACGAGAAAGCTAAAGTACGACGTACCGGTACTCTACATGTCGGGCACGCGGCTGAACTTGGTCGAGGAGGTAAAGCTGCTGGGTCTCACAATAGACTCCAAACTCACCTTCAACGCGCACGTGACGGCGATCTGTAAAAAGTCCGCAGACATCTACAAGCAGTTGGCATGCGCGGCAAAGGTGACTTGGGGTCTCAACACAGAGATAATTAGGACAATATACGTGTCTGTGATAGAGCCCATCGTGATGTATGCAGCGAGCGCGTGGGCCCCCGCAGCTGAGAAACTGATGACAAGGAATCAGTTTGACTCACTGCAGAGAGGCTTCGCGCAGAAGATCTGCAAAGCATACCGCACGGTGTCTCTAACATCGGCACTTATTCTGTCAGGTCAACTCCCACTAGATCTCCGGGTAATCGAGGCAGCAACCCTGTTCAAGATCAGAAAGGGCCATTCCCAAGAGTTCATACCACCGGGCCGCGAGCTGGAGTGCAACGTGCCCCACTCCCAAAATCCCCACCCATCGCTACTCACGACAACAGAGTACGCACGCCTAGAGGACTTGACTCCCGAAACCCAGGAAACCCATCAAGTAATCGGTCCCCAAATATACACCGACGGCAGCAAGATAGAGGGGAAAGTTGGTGCTGCCCTAACTTGGTGGGAAAACGGGAAGGAGTCAACGTTCAGCACCTTTGGCCTTGAACCCCACAACTCAGTCTTCCAATCGGAAATGTACGCTCTCTTCAGAGCTGCCGGGATGGCAAGAGAATCCAGGGCGGCCTCCGTAAGCATCTTAAGTGACTCAAGATCGTCGCTTGACCTGCTGCGGAGACCGTCCGTCACTCACCACCTGGCACTTCAAATCAAGAGAAGCGTCCGCGAGACCAGAGAAGAGGGCAGAGAAGTGAGGTTTTTTTGGCTCAAGGCCCATGTGGGAACTGCAGGGAATGAGAGAGCGGACGAGCTGGCCAAGGAGGCAGCCCTTAACAATGCGACAGCCGACTACAACAAGGTCCCCGTATCGTTCGTGAGGAGGAAGATACGGGAAGAGACTATAAAGAAGTGGCAAGCGCGATACGAATCCTCGAGTACAGGAGCGGTCACAAAAGTGTTCTTCCCAGACGTCCTAGCGGCAAAAAGAACACTTAGAGACGCAGTTCTCACACCGGTCCACGTACAAGTCCTAACAGGACACGGAGGATTCTCAGCGTATCTCCACCGCTTTTATCTCAAAGATAGTCCCTCGTGCGTCTGTGACCCCAGTTGCGAAGAGACAGTTTGGCACCTGCTCTTCGAATGCCCACGATTCAGTCACGACAGAATAGAGCTGGAAGTAAAGATCGGAACCCAGCTAAGCCAGTCCATACTCCACACCATCATGGGGAGACAGGCTTCCAGAAAACTATTCTTGACATTCGCGAGCAAAGTCGCCATAGTCGCAGCAGCGGCCAACAAAACGGACGCACCCTTGCGTAGTCGGAACCGACAACCTTCAACGACCGCAGCAACAACCACACCAAACTCCGCAACAACAA
The DNA here is from genome assembly GCA_916610215.1 of Omphaloscelis lunosa. Lineage (NCBI taxonomy): Eukaryota > Metazoa > Arthropoda > Insecta > Lepidoptera > Noctuidae > Omphaloscelis > Omphaloscelis lunosa. The sequence continues at coordinate 20,871,839 of OU744263.1, read as the reverse complement.
CAACAACAACCACTCAAACCACAACACGTACACCACTCACCGCAACACAAACCACACAACGACCAACACCCGTGGTAGCAGCAGCAGCAGCAGCAGCGACAGCACAAGCCAGCCTACAACCAGCACTCAGCTCCATGTCCATCTCGGAGCTCCTGGCATGCGGGAGAGACGGAACGCCTGGCGTCAGACTGCGAGGCGTCGCCCTCTTCATGAACAGAGAAGGAGAGAGGCTAGGCATAAGCTTCTGCGTAGGATCGAGCCGAGCTGGAGCCCGTATACACATCTCACCAGGCCTTGCCGCCCTGATCAACGGAAGCACAACCAAAACGAGCATGAAAGGCAGTAAATACGCCAAACTACCGCATGTGGAAGTAGCCACTCACCGATGCCGTCTGGTGCAAGTCAAAGGAAAGACGATCGCACTATTCGAGTGGGGAGAGGACACTCCATTTGCCCAAGCAAGCTCACTGCTTCAAAAGATCAGGGAGGTAGGAGAGTACATGGCAGTCACAGCCCGTACCATAAGCATCGACGCAATGATGATCGAGGGGGAAAGAGGAGACGTCGCAGATCGCTTCGGCTGTTTGAAAGCCTCAGAACTCCATGAGGTAGTAGTGTATGAGGACAGAGGGGAAACTCTGAGTTTCCTCAAAGCCCCCAGACACCCAACAGCCAACGCGACGAGCTCCACGTCAGGCTCGATCACTCAAAGCGGATCAGTAAGGGCCCAGCAGAAGGCAGCCGCCGTAAAAGCTGCAAAGGAGCAGTGCAAAACCGCTAGCCCGGAGGACCGAGCCCGGACGAGGAGTCGCCTGAAAGCCTTCGGCACCTTCCTCAACGCACTGCTCCCAAGCACCAGCCACGCATCACCAACAGCTATGGAGAGGTTCTTTAAAAGAAAGGGGAAAGAACCAACACCACAGAAGCCTACGCCTACAAGAGCCGACAAGGGGCAAGTCAGCCCGCCGACCCTCGCAGTTAATATGGGCACCACGGACCACGTAAAGAGTGCGTTCCTCGAGTACGTTGCAATCGTAAGAGCGACCAGAGAGGTCAATCTCACGACATGCAGAAAGATCCTGCAGACCTTCCAGAGGAACACTGAAGACCTGCTAAGGGTACTACTCGAGGAATCAGAGGCGGCAGTGTACGACAACGTCACATCTCAAGTCATCAAAGGAGAAATGACGGGGTCATACATGGCAGCCTACAGCGCGAAGAACGGTTTCGTGGCCCTGGACAAAGAGGAAACGGAGCGCTCAGGCAAGTTAAAATTCAGCGTCCCAAACGACGACCCGATAGTGGTTACCGCCAAATGTACCAAAATCATGCCGGACGATAAGATCCTTGAAATGGCACAGTCCATTTTGGGGACCTCAGATATCCCGGCATCGCAAGATATTTGGGCGGTACCCAATATCAGGTGGGTCAACGGGGTCCCGGGTTGCGGCAAGACAACCTGGGTGGTGAAAAACTTCGATGGGGAGAAGGACGTCATAGCCACCACGACAACCGAAGCTGCCAAAGATCTCAGGGAGAAGCTTGCGCACCGCTTAGGAGATCGAGTAAAGAGAAAGGTGCGCACTATGGCCTCAATCTTAGCCAACGGGTTCAGAAAGGAAGAGAAATACTACCGTCTCACGGTAGACGAGGCTCTTATGAACCATTTTGGGGCCATAGTTATGGCAGTAAAGTTGTCTGGAGCAAGCGAAATTGTCCTCATCGCAGACGTAAACCAGCTTCCTTTTCTGGACAGACAGAACCTATTCAACTTAAGGTACACCCGTCCAGACTCGGTGGCTGGTATCACCCAGGAGCTGCTTTGCACACATCGCAATCCGATGGATGTGGCCTTTGCACTGAGCGAGGTATACTCCGGTATATACTCCTCCAAGTCGTCGCTGTCGCGGGTCCAGTCCTTGAGAGTGGAAGGTTACACAGGAGCGCATATACCGAGCACCGCTCAAAACACCCTGTTCCTGGTTCATACGCAAGAGGAAAAAGCTACTCTTGTGAGCCAGGGGTACGGGTCCGGTGAAGGGTCGCACGCGTTGACCATCCACGAGGCTCAGGGGCTGACCTACGACAGCGTAATCATCATCAAAACGAAGTCCAGGAGACTCCAGGTCCACGAAAGCATCTCCCACGCGGTGGTGGCGTTGTCGAGACATACTGTCAGTTGCGTCTACTACTCCGACGACGCCGATGACGCCATAGGCCGCTTTGCGAAGAGGGCGATGGATGCGCCTACTAAAATGGTCATCGAATACAACCTTAAGATGGCCATGAAACATCGAGACGCAGCAGTCGTGGAAGCCCTGCTCGGGCTAGCAAAATCCCTGGTCGTGACATCCCGCTTCAAATAATACTCCACAACCATATCCATACTCCCAACATTTCAACACTAACCAATCCCAACCCTCCACGAACCACCAAAATGGAATTTTGTAAAACTTCATGGCGGAGTGAGTCTGTCATGCTCACGTAAATGTGGAAGAAACTGTGCCACACCTGCTTCTTGAATGCCTCGTACACGCCGCGGACAGATATTCATTGGAACAGGCACTGCAAATGAAACTAAGTATAGAGACAGTTGGGGAAGTAATGCGGGGAAAAAACAGAGATTTTTTTTAGACTACTGCACAAAGATTGCACAGAGGGCAATAGAAAGAAATAGAACAGCTTAAGAAAATATGCTTATAGTATATTTGGATATATATATATAAAGCATAGAAATAAGTACAAACATCATTAGCATAAGAGGTAGTATAAGAATAAATAGAAATAAGGTGATATTGTAAGAAAACTAAAGGTAAAAAATTGTATTAGAATAACGAAAAAGTTGTGAAACAAATAAAAGGCCAAAATTGATTTTTACTCCCCCTAGATTAGAATAAGTAACAAATAAAATAAGAAAGAAAACTTAGATAGGCAGAATAGGGTAAAAACGGGACTCAACCCGTAAAAAAGAATGGATGATATGATGGATGCAGAAAGATAAAGTATGCGGCATGAAAGTACGAGAGGAAAACAAGCGAGAACTGGTATGACAAAGAGGATTAGGCTTAAGATAGACTCCGATAACGTCGGAGGTAGAGAGGATGAAAAAAAAAAAAAAAAAAAAAAAAAAAACCTAACCTAACCTAACCTAACCCAGTTCTCCCGCAGCCTCCGTGGTGGTCGGATCGTTTTTAAAGCCGCTCCGTAGTTAAAAATTCGAAAAACCGGTAAAAAGTGCTCGTATCCTGACAAGTTTGGTGTCTGTGTGTGCGGAATTGTGCAAGCTATATGCCCCGGTGAAAGTTACTACCCGGACTGCAGTGAAAAATCTTCTATACCTGAAAAACTCCAATTTTTGGAGGTTAAACAGTGAAGTGAAATCTTTAAACGTTGACGCTGCAAAAACAAGATCGACGACCCCCCTTTTTACTGAAGGGAAAGGTGGGGATTAACCCTGCACATCGCTTGGACCACCCAGGAAACCCAAAAACCCCGAGCTACAGCCGATACACTGAAAAAAGTGAAAACCACGTGGGCTGAAAAATCAAAGGGAGTGGAGCCAGACGCCTGGAATTTAGCAGCCATCATCTCCTATTACTGTCTAGAAGGTAACCACAAAAATTTTTCATCTACCTACTACCACCGATTTTTAAGAGGACTTAGAATCTTCAAAATTCAAGCTACTATATCTTTGGACTTAATCAAGACTTTCAAAATTTTCAACCGCAGTCCTTGGCGCGCTAACTAGTTTAATAGAGACACTAAGTTTGGGATTTTTAGATTAAATCGTTTTTTAGATATTAAGTATTTTGTCGAAAAAGCATATTTTCAAAAAATTTATAGGTTAGTTTTTGGATTTTAAAATTGTTATCTTTTGTATATTCAAAAATTTTTTGACGATCGGGTCTCTAGATATCGAATTTTAAAGGCTTTTTGGCCTTTATTCGTAATTAATTAGAAAATAATACATTTTGACATCTGGACAGGGTCCAGCACACCCATTGTGACCTAATAGAGCCCAAACACGGGCCCTATAGCTCCTAAATTGGCTTTTTCAGCGAAATTGCGCCATCTTGGTTTTTAGGTTTTAAGTTTTAGATTAAGATATCTCGAGAACAGTTGGCCCGATCAAAACCGGATTTTCGCTGAGGCTGGTAGTGCACCGCCAACTTTAGATTTACATAAGTTTCAGGCTGTTTCAGGACATAAATATTTTGTCGCTGAAAGTGCTTTCAGGACACACCTGAAGTGACGCCGAGCTGCAGGTCCAAAACCCCGTCCCTATGAGACGAAGGGTTCCGAAGATACGGACGTTTTAATACGACATTTGACAGTTCGGCGGCCATCTTGTTTAGCTTCAAACCGCCATAACTTTTGAACCAAAGGTCGTGGGAGACTGCGGTTTTTGCTTTTAGACTCAAGGGCCTTCCGTCCCCTTCCCCCACGATTTCAGGCAGTTTGGGGCTAAAAATTTTCAGGACCCTGAAAGTAGTTTCAGCGGACAGCGGAGCTCGGGCCGAGTTGGGAGAGCCCAAACTCGGGGGGTCTGTGACTTTCCAGAGGGAAGTTATCCGAGGTCAAAGATCTACTTTGACAGCACCGCGGCCATTTTGGAAAATCTTTGGACGACCATAACTTCCCAACGGAGAGTCGTAGAGGGTCGGGGTTTTCGCTGGACGTACCGGTAGGGCATAGAATGTAAGATAGGACAGTTTTCAGGCACTTTCAGGAGACAAAAAATTTTCAGCCTGAAAACCGACTCAGTGGGTAGGTCTTGCCGAGCCAAACTCGAAAAGCCCAAACACCAGGGTTTTTGGACTGGTGGATCCGGAGATATCCTCTTGTAACCACTTTGGGTTTTTATTTTGTGAAAAACCAAAAATTTTCAAGTTGGGATATCTCCGGAACCCCTTGGTGTAACTGCACCGAGTTTGGGTTCATTTGGGAGGGCTCGCCGAGAGCTATCCACCAGACTAGACAGAACGACTCTATGTAGAGTTTTTCCTAGAGTCACTCTATTTATATACTTATTGACTTCGAACCTTTTTTATTACTACTGTTTTCAGTGCTTGACTCGTTCCCTGAACAAGGGCAGACCTCGACGAGTCTATATAGAGAATAATAGACACAAGTGTAAGATTTTTAAATCTTAACCGTCACATTTTTAATACTCTTTCTATCCTCTTCTATACATCTTTAAACGTTTTACTCTATTTACCAATTATAAAATTTGACGCAAATCTCCAACGAAAATGAACAGCGCATTCAGGACCCCAGTCAAGGCGAAGCCGGACGAGGCTAAATCGCCAAAACCTGTCGGTTCTGGCGATCAAACGCTGCGTCTCACATTTGGCGGTAATGTCTCACCGCCGAATGTGAGACGCAGCGTTGGACTATTGGAAGCCGCTGGGTCCTCCAGCGCGAACCTAAACCCAACGCCCCCCTCTTTAATCACCAAGACACCGCAGGCAGGACCTGCGAAACCTTTACAGAAGCCACCCCAAGCGGGGCTGGTGCAGACGTACTCGCCACCAAAAGCAAAATATGCGGACCGGTCGGCTGAGGCAAGGGCCTGTATGACCAGAGCGAAAGTCCTTCTCGGCACCTCGAGGAACACTAAAAATGAGATAAAAGCTGGCATTACCGAAGCGCTGGACCGGCTATACCAGCTGGTGAAGGAGGCCGAAAAATCGACTAAGGTGAAAAGAGTGGGGCCTGACAATACACAGTCCGAAGGCGTCGCCGCCGACCTCACTTTCACTAGCATAGCCGACCCAAGCACCAGCCACCTTGAGGCTCAAATAAAGAGCCACTCTTTGCTGCTGGAGAGCCACTCAAAGGGGATGGAGGAGTTAAAAGCAACAATTGAGCAGCACAGACTCAGCTTTGAAAACGGTGCTGCCAACAACACGTATGCAAGCGTAACTTGCAGCGGGAAAGAAAACCCGACGCGAAGTACGCTCCACTCTATCGTGGTAACCTCCACAGACGAGACAGAGTCTGGGGACGAAGTCCTGGAGAAAGTGCGAAAGGCGGCTGACGCAAAGGAAGGCTGGGTGAGGGTCGAAAAGGTGAGGAAGGCGAAAGATAGGAAGATTATAATGGGATTCCAAACTACCGCAGAAAGAGATAAAATTAAGGAAAGACTGGCAAGGGATAGTAAGGACCTCCATGTCGAGGAGGTGAAGAACAAGGATCCCATGCTGATCCTCAGGAGTGTCCTCTCGGTCAACACAGACGAGGACATCCTTAAAGCCCTGAGGAACCAAAACCGGGACATTTTTCACAACCTCGACAAGGAGGAGGACAGGGTGGTGGTGAAGTTCCGAAGGAGGACCAGGAATCCACACACCTGCCACGTTGTGGTCGGCGTCTCACCATCGATCTGAAGGCGGGCAACAGAACTCGGGTGCCTGCACGTGGACCTCCAGCGTGTAAAGGTCGAAGACCAGACCCCACTGGTACAGTGCACGCGCTGTCTGGGCTACGGGCACGGCAAACGTTACTGCAAAGAATCGATTGACCTGTGCAGCCATTGCGGTGGGCCACACCTGAGGTCGGAATGCTCCGACTACCTGACGGGTGTTCTGCCAAAGTGCCGGAACTGCACAAGAGCCAAGCTCGGGGACGCTGGCCACAACGCCTTCAGCTCGGAATGTCCAACACGCCACAGATGGGATGAAATAGCAAGAGCTACAGTAGCATACTGCTAAGGGCACCCACGGAAACCCAAACCCCTACAGAATGGTACAGGCCAACCTCCAGCGGAAAAGACTGGCGACCAACGAGCTTTTTATCGAAGCGGAAAAGCGTGGGATCACCATTGCTCTCCTCCAGGAACCATATGTAGGCGGGGCTAAAGTAATGAGGAGTCATAGAGGAGTCCGGATCTTCCAGAGCACTGAAACCGGAGAGGGGATTGTCAAGGCCGCAATAGCGGTCTTCAATCAAGACCTCATTGTCGAACAATACCCGAAACTCACCACGAACAACATCACCGTGGTGGGGATCCGAACCAGTGCCTGGAGGATCACACTAGTCTCCTTTTACTTCGAGCCAGACCAGCCAATTGAACCATACCTCGACCACCTCAAACGCATTGAGGAGGAGGTAGGATCCAGAATGTGGATTCTTGGAGGAGACGCAAATGCAAAAAGTACCTGGTGGGGAAGCCTGACCATTGACCGCAGAGGCGAAGAAATGTCCGGAGTTCTCGATGAGCTGGACCTGAACATACTCAACAGAGGGGAAATTCCGACCTTCGACACGATCAGAGGAGGAATAAGGTACTGCAGCTACGTCGACTTAACGGCTTGTTCGACGGATATCCTAGATCTGATAGACGACTGGAGGGTAGACGAGGGCCTCACGAGCTCGGATCACAACGGCATTGTATTCAACATCAAAGTAAATAGATCTAAAGGTATACAAATTAGTAGAACAACCAGAATTTTTAACACAAAAAAAGCAAATTGGCCTGAGTTTCGTGAGAAACTCGGCCAATTAATGCAGACAAACAAAATAAACAAAATTGAAATAGACAAATTAAATACAGCTGAACAGTTAAACTCAATTACAAACTTATACACCAACGCAATTAGAGACGCATGCACTTCATCAATTCCGAAAAAGAAAGCAAACGAAGTGTTTACTTTGCCGTGGTGGTCCGAGAAACTCGAGGGGATGAAGAAAAAGGTCGCTACCCTGAAAAACAGAGTTAGGAATGCTGCACCAGTCCGAAGATCGAAGGTCGTCGAAGAGTACCTGAAACTGAAAGTTGAGTATGAGACGGAAGCAGCCAAGGACGAAGTCGAGAGTTGGAAAAATTTCTGCTCAAGACAGGACAAAGAAGGGGTTTGGGAAGGAATCTACAGGGTGATAGGAAGGACCAAGGAGAGAGGTGTGGATCAGCCACTAGTGAAGGACGGGGAGGTCCTGGACGCAAAAGGCTCAGTGGAACTGCTGGCGAAGACATTTTACCCAGAGGACCACTCAGGCAATGACAGCACCTGCCACAGCCTTACTAGAGAAATGGCCAAGGTCGTGAACGCTGGAAGGCAAGGTGAACCATGCGAGCCACCATTCACGATGGCTGAGCTAAGGGCAGCGTGCGAGTCATTTAACGCCAAAAAAGCGCCAGGAGCCGACGGTTTTACTGCCGACATCTGTTGCCAGGCCATCAGAAGTGCCCCGGAGGTATTCTTAGCTCTCCTGAATGGCTGTTTGAGATCCCACCTCTTCCCCGAGACTTGGAAAGAAGCCATAGTGATCATTCTGAGGAAGCCTGGTAAAACAGATTACAGTTCCCCAAAGGCGTACAGACCTATCGGCCTATTACCAATTTTCGGGAAGATTTACGAGAAGATGTTGGTGGCCCGCCTCAAGTTTCATCTGATCCCAAGGATGAGTACTCGCCAGTACGGATTCATGCCCCAAAGAAGCACCGAGGACTCCCTCTATGCGCTAATGAAACACATACGTGGTAAACTGAAACTCAAGAAGATAATAGTTCTAGTTTCATTAGACATAGAGGGAGCCTTCGACAGCGCATGGTGGCCAGCCATAAGGGTCCGTCTGGCTGAGGAACAGTGTCCGGTTGGCTTGAGGAGGGTCATCGACAGCTATCTCGAGAACCGAAGGGTCAAGGTCAGGTACGCAGGTGAAGAGTGTTGCAAGGCCACAAGCAAGGGCTGTGTCCAAGGCTCTATTGCGGGACCAATATTCTGGAACCTGTTGCTGGACCCACTCCTAAAGAGCTTGGAGGGCAGGGATGTCTATTGCCAGGCTTTTGCAGACGACGTTTTGCTTGTTTTCGATGGTGACACAGCGTTGGAGATTGAGGGACGTGCCAGAGTCGAGCTCGGGCATGTTCGGGCGTGGGGTGCTCAAAATAAGCTTAATTTTGCCCCGCACAAAACCAATGCAATGGTCATAACGCGCAAATTAAAGTACGACACCCCGCGTCTGAGCATGGGCGGTATCGACATTGCCATGTCCAGCGAGATCAAAATCCTGGGTGTTACCATCGACAATCAGCTCACTTTTAACGCACACGTCGCAAATGTGTGCAGGAAGGCAATAGGCATCCACAAACAGCTGGCCAGGGCAGCGAAGACCAGTTGGGGGCTTCACCCTGAAGTCATTAGGATAATATATGTGGCCACCGTGGAACCAGTTATCCTGTACGCCGCCAGCGTATGGGCTCCGGCAGTCGAAAAGCTGGGAATCAAGAAGCAGTTGGGAGCAGTTCAGCGCGGTATTGCACAAGAGTTGTGCAAAGGATACCGGACGGTCTCCTTAAACTCTGCGCTGGTGCTGGCTGGGATACTACCTCTCGACCTGCGAGTCCGCGAAGCGGCATCGCTATACGAGGCCAGGAGAGGGGTACCGCAGCCAGCACTCGGCGACAGGAGCGTTGAGTAGACCGCCTCGGCAATGGAAGCTCCACATCCTGCAGAGCGCGCTGAGCTAGAGCTCGTAAGCCTGGTAAACCAAGAGCAACTAGACGCCCAGAACGAACTTGAGGTTCGTATCTTCACGGACGGGAGCAAGATTGGGGGCAAGGTTGGAGCGGCACTATCCATATGGAGTGGTGACGCCGAAACCAAAGCTCTCAAGCTTGCTCTCCCACACTACTCCACTGTTTACCAGGCTGAGCTTCTGGCGATATGCGTAGCAACCAGGGTGATCCAAAAGCACAGGGCGCAGTCGTTTGGAATCTTCAGCGACTCCATGGCAGCCCTACAAACAATCCAAAACTACAATCGACACCACCCCCTGGCAGTAGAGACAAGGGCCAACATTAGGTCCCTGTCGATCCAAAGCAAGGCTGTCACCTTGTTTTGGATCAAAGCACACGTAGGGTTGAAAGGGAACGAGAGGGCCGATGAACTAGCCAAAAGAGCCGCTGAAGGTTCCAAACGCAAGCCCGACTACGACTTGTGTCCGGTTTCATACGTCAAGCGATGCATCCGAACGGCAACGCTTGACGAGTGGAACCGGAGATACTGCGCTGGAGAAACGGCTTCTGGGACAAAATTGTTTTTCCCGGACGCGGTGGCGGCGTACGGGATAGTCAGGAAGATAAAAATTAGCAACATCCTTACTCAGATCATGACGGGGCACGGTGGGTTCTCGGAGTACTTGAATCCTTTCAAGTGCAAAGGGAGCCCATCGTGCATCTGCGATCCTAACATTGCTGAGACGGTGCCACATATATTGTTCGAATGTCCCGTATTCGACCAGGAAAGACTTGTGGCTGAGCATATACTCGACACCAAACTAGAGCCAGAAAATGTGTGGCCGATTATGAAAGGTAAAAAGAGAGAGTCGTTCCTGGAATTTTGCGCTAAAATATGTGAAAAAGTAATAAAGAGAAATAAAACTGGATAAGAAAAAATGCTTACATAATATTGTATAGAATATTAGGGTCAAGCATTGAAAACAGACGTAATTAAAGATACTCCGAAACGCCAGGAAATCGGAAAATATTTACAAATAATAATATGCTGCCATACATAAAAATTGTAACAGTAGTAAGGAATAGTCTAATTAACATGTAATAGAAATAAGAATAGAATTTAAGATAGTTGTAAAAACGCAACAAAAATATTTTTAAAATGTAATAGTAGTAAGGAATAGACAATAAAAGTAGACATAAAAAACGTGTAATAGAAATAAGAATAGATTATAAGAAAGTTGAAAAAGTGTAATAACTATATAATAGCAGTAAGGAATAGAAAATAAAAGTAGAAGTAAGAAAATTGTAATAGAAATAAGAATAAAATTAAGATTGTTGTACTTATGAAAATTGTGAAAATAATAAAAGAAAAGAGTTGCGTTGTGTTACACCCAAATAAAAAACAAGAATGGAGTAGAGTACAGAATAGGGAAAGTAGAAGGGCGTCCTACCCTTAGAGACAGAGAGAAGACAGTATGACAGAAAGATAAAGTATGCAGAATGAAAGTGCGAGAAGAATAACAGCGAGAACTGGTATGAATGTGAAGCCTAACATAGGCTCCAATTACGTTGGAGGCAGAAGTATAAAAAAAAAATAAAAAAAAATAAAATACCTAACCTTACGTAACCTAACCTAACCGTACCATTTTGACAATATGAAGCCATCTTTTAGTAATATAGAAGAAACCTCTCGAGCTGTCTGTATGGCTTTCTCTACAGTGTCATCGCCAGATATCAAATCATCTATACAGGAAGAATTTTTAGTCACCGTCCAAATTTTTAGGCATTTATCATTCATTAAAGCCATTTTTGAAAAAAAAACGATACGTAAAATTTTCATAAAATATAATTTTCTCGAAAGAATTATCCGCTCTGCGTGGTCACAAGAGTTAAACGTTAATAAATATTAATAATACTACACTTGCCGCGCAAACATTCAATGAAAAGGGCAGCACACACCCCGCCAACCCCCGCCCCGCTACACCTGCGCGACGACACATCTATGATCTATCGTTAGTCGGCCCCGCGCACCCTTTTGCGACGCAATCGTTCACTTCCGTGTTCCCGCGCATCCCGCCGGCGGCGCCCCGCGCTGTCGTGAATTTGTTTACAATGTATTCCTACCGCGAGTATTACGAAATGGTGCGATCTTACATACTTAGTGGTGAAAGCTTGAACGGTGCCCAGAGACTGTACGAAGTAGAAAGTATTCCTCGCCTTCGCAATCAAGGGATAATAAATCCTTCACAGTACCTAATCGCCAAACGATTTTGGCCGCAAATCAGAGGCTATTAGACCATGGCCAATTTATAGCTCCTACACACGCTCAAGGACGTGGCAGGCCGAGACTCGCAGTAGAGATCGAAGAAGAAATCTTCGATTTCTTTGAACGGAGCCCTAGGTCGAGTACGCGAGATGCAGCGCGACGCTTCGGCGTAAGCCAATATGCCGTGTGGAAACTTCTCCATACTGCTGGGTTGCACCCGTACCATTTTCAAAAGGCACAGGCCTTGAATGACGCAGACATAATTTGATTCAAATTTTTTAAACACGCCTAATAGCAAAACGTTTTGGCACGGTTTTAATTAATAGGTCTAAACTTCTTATTTATCTAATTTATTTTTACTTTTATTTGTAATTGATTAATTAAGGATTACATTCGAATCATAGTTATCATAACACAAACCTTTTGCTTATTGTCGGTCCTAAGTCCGTGAAAGTATGAAGGGAAAATTTGTAACTTTGTTTATTATTGTGTTATCAATGAATTGCAGCGGCGGGGCGCGCCGCCGCGGCGGCGCGAGGGGCGGGCCGGCCCGCGTAACTTTACCTAGCGCGTACGCACGGCGCGACAGTTTCCAGAAACATAAACTTTTTATGGATAACTTTGTGATATGATATCTCAATATATTTATATTGAGTGATACTAAAATAAAAAACCCGTATTCAATGATTTTTGCCAAAGATTAATATATCAAAATTTGGACGGTGACTAAAAAATCATGCTGTATAGAAAGATAATACGTACAGCCTTGGGGTGGTTTTGACCTTTTTCTTCAGCCACTTAATGAAGAGTTCTTATTGCTAGATGGGGTGCTGATGCTATACCAAACGTGACACAAAGCATATGATATTCTTTGATCGGATCTGACTCTTCCTCTCTTCACAAAAGGCGTTGATATGTATCGGCGTCTTATTATGTAGTAAGACTTGCAGGTAATTTTTTTGTAAATCACTTGCATAGCAGATGCGATATAATCTTGATTTCATAACAATATCTCTAAGGTCATCTTGCAGTTGAGGACCTACAAGCAGTTTATCGTTAATAGAGACGTGATTCGAGCCAATAGCTGAAACATCTTAGGTTAGGTTAGGTTACATTAGGTTCGAGCACCGCCTGTAGGCGGTTGTACTCGGGGATCGTGCGATCCATGGCCCTGTACGGGTCCCCGGTGTGGGCTTGACGGCCGGCAGCATCGCAATACTACGAAAACCACAGAGGGCGATGGCCATCAGAGCTATCAGGGGGTATCGCACGATCTCCTACGAGGCGGCTTGCTCACTGGCCGGATTCCCGCCCTGGGACCTAGAAGCGAGGGCCCTCGCTTCACTGCAACGGTGGCGCGAGGAGGCGCGAACGCGGGGAGGTGGACCAATGCAGCGTTAGATCAAGCTTCGTCGGTCTCAGCTCCGCGAGGTCCTGGTGACGGAATGGCGGGAGAGGCTTCTGCGCCCGACCACCGGCCTCGCTACCGTTAACGCGATCCGACCAGTGCTCGACGAATGGCTCGGGGGAAGCACGGTTCCCTGTCGTTTCGGGCGACGCAGGTGCTCTCGGGGCATGGCTGCTTCGGGAACTACCTGTGTCGCATAAACAGGGAACCGGACGCTCGGTGCCATCACTGCACCAAATGTCGGGAGGACACGGCGCAGCATACACTGGCAGAGTGTTTGAAGTGCTGCCTTTGAGTCACTATAGATTCCGAAGGTTCCCTCTTTGCGCTTGAGGATTTCCCTCGTGGCTTCGCATATGGCCAGGAGTTCCGCCTGGTAGACCATGCAGCACGACGTCAAGCTTAGCTTTACGGACTTGATCTCTGTCTCACTGACCCACAGTGACAGTGCTGCTCCGACCTTGCCCGCGATCTTGCTGCCGTCGGTGAAGAACCGAACCGCCTGTTTGTTGTGGTTGTCCACACGGGACTGGTCCTCCAGACTCACGAACCCCATGGCCATATGTTTCGCCGGATGTGGCATCTCCACAAATGCCACCACACGCTCCACCTCCCTGCCTACAAGGGCTGGCTGGGGCACCCCCCTCTTTGCTTCATACAGAGCCGCTGCTTCTTGTATTCGGAGGTTGAGGGGGAGTATCCCAGCCAGCACCAGAGACGCGTTCAGCGAAACGGTGCGGTAGGACTTGCAGAGTTTTTGGGCAAATCCTCGTTGGACCGTGTTCAGCATCTTCTGCACTCCTATCTTTTTTGCTACCGGCGCCCAGGCGCCTGCCGCGTACATCACCACCGGCTCCACCGCCGCCGTGTAAATACACCGTATGACCTCCGGATGTAGACCCCAGCTCACTTTAGCCGCCACCACCACTCGATTTGTTCTCTTATTAGCATCTATAAATTGTTCTATAGATGCTAATAAGAGAACAAATCGAGTACGCTAAGATTTAAAATTAGATGGAACTGTGCCAAACCCTTGGATTGATCTGGAATCTAGGAACAGATCAGTTTTAATATAAAATAAACTTACCGCTGGTATCAGATATTGTCACTAAAAGAACAATCTTGACGAACATGCAAAAATTGTTCGATCCGCTGTACTATGGTTCATCTAGAACATGCTAGCTGGACAAAATTCGATATCGAATATGCCGAAAATTCTTTCCTAGTATCATAGACAATACTCACGAACCTCCAATTTCAAGAATTATAATGCACCTGGGGTTGCGCTCATTAGGGGTCGTAGGTAAGTATAACAGGATCGGCGGCGCTGATCTCTCGCGTCCGGCCCTGGTTCAGGCCATGGTACGGAGCGAGAGGAAATGGGAGGCCGTCACCTGCTTCTGCGAAGCTGTAATGCTCGCGAAGTAGGAGGCGGAACGCGTGAGGGAAAGGCAAATTTCGCGCCCTCACGCCCCTAACCGCCGCAGGAGGAGACGCCCAGGGCGTCGGGAATCGCGGGGCGATTTCCGGCCACCGTAGGTGTGGGTCAGTAAGAGTCCGCTTCGCCCAGAGCGGGAGAAGTTATTTGATGATTTCCCAACCTCAAAAAAAAAAAAAAAAAGGTAAGTATAACAGAAAAGGGTAAGTAAACTGATTATCATTAGGAATTTTGCATATGACGCGAATACTTATGACAGTGATTTTAAAAGTTTATCTGTGTAAAAGTGTTTTTGATTTAATTTAGTGATGGATATTGAAGTTAAAAGTATGTACTATCTTATTTTACAAAATAATAGCAAGTTACAACCAGTTTTTTATTTTTATTTTTTAACATCAGAATTAGAAAAGAAAAAGGATAAGATACAAGCAAATTAAAAAATAGAACATGAAGAGAGTATAAACTTACAATTTAAAGAATTCAATAATATAAGAGAATGAGGTTAAAAACTGAAAGCTGGCAGCACAGTTGTACGTCTCTGAACCGCCACTGTTGTGTTTATGTTTACGTTTGTGCCGATCACAAATTCGTACACATGCTGCTTCTGGCGTTGGTACACGAAAACGTTACATTCAATAGGTCAGTCAATCGACCACACTTTTTTATTTTAAGTTGTCAACTTCAAGACTGCCAGGTTCCATTTGTCGCCGATAGATGGCGTTGTATGTCATTTGTTCGACAATTACTTGCTTAAGTTTTTTATTACAAGATTTTTTAGGTACTTTGCGATGATTGCAAACAAAATAGCTGATAGTTTCGATTTAAAGACAATGGCACTGAGTATCACTTGTTTGATTGCTCGCGACAGTCACAACACCGACTTCGTTTAGTTCCGATTGTGTGTTGTTGTAAACAATTGAAATAACCGGAACCGTTCAAATGTAACTTGGTAACTTCGCTAGTTTTTGCACTTCAAATCCTTATTTTACTGAACTATTTTAGTCTGCAACTGTATTTAGTCCTTATTTGCACATGACACTGTGATTATAATAATGTACTGTTCGTGCACTGTTGAAAATATTAAAATTGAAGTGTCCTTTGACATGTCACTCAGTACCTTAGCTAGTTTTTGCACTTTCAATTCACTTGTACACTGAACTTTTTCATTATACTACTGTAATTAGTCCTTAGAATTATGTTTATTCACTTTTTCAATGCCAGGGCGATATATTACATCGTATTTGAAATAAGAGAATTCTAAACGCCACCTTTCGATTTATTAATTATTGATTTTGCTGGCATGCTTTTGATTCAGCATAAAGCTACAGATTTTTGGTCTGTGATTAATAAAAAATATCTTCCAAATAAATAATGACGCCATTTCCGTAAGGATTCAACGAACACGTAAGCTTCTTTTTCTATAGATGGGCGCTTTCTTTCTGAATCATTGAAGGAATGAGAAAAGAAAGTGACAAGCCTGCCACTTTGAGGTAGGGTGCCAGCAATAGCGTACTCAGAAGCGTTTGTTTCTTCGGTAAGTAAATCAAAATCATTTATGGTTACTAACGCGGCTTTAGCGATTTTAGATTTCAATTTTTGAAAGTATTCAGTTGATTCTTTGTTTAGTGAAATGTTTGCAAGAATTAGCGATTGTATTTTTAAAGAAAAGTTCGGTATCCACTTCGAGTGGTGTGCAAACATACCAATAGTTTGTTTAAGGTGACGAAAACCGACTATTAATGATTTTATACTGTATAGTGCTTTTCATCAAATAGTTCCTATGCCGTAATGTTGACGAATGATACATGATTAAGAGAAGCCAAAAAAACGGATTGATTAATGTTCTTCCTTCTGAGATTCATTATTCTCGATAAAGCCTCGTGACTAAAACTTACAGAACTTCCCATGTCAATCAGTGTTTCAGCAGTTTCATTCAATATTATAGGTATAGTCGCTTTCCATATACTGGACGGAGATGCAGCCGAAATACAAGCGTTGCTTTCATCATTGTTCAACTTTCATTTTACAAAAGAGGGCAAAAGAGGGCGATCTATAAAATGGGTTCTCGCGAGGCCTTTAGAGACAAATTTAAAGAAATTGATATACTGGATCTGCCTTCTCTTTATATCTTAGAAAGTATATTGTATATTCGCAAAAACTTAGGACTTTTCAAAATTAGAAGCGATTTCCATTATATAAATACACGTAGTAGACATGAAATTGTGATAACCAAAAGGAAAAGCCCATTTGATAAAGAGGTTTTGACCAAGTGCGCCCATGAAAGAAACAAATTATAGGCATTAGGGTTGACATTATAGATAAAGAAACAACCACTATTTTTTATATAGAACTCGGTTGGTTTTTTAAAAATCATATATTAAAAATAAAGGTTAATAAAAAAACATATTTATAGTTTTTGTATAATCCATTCTGCAATGCCATCCAGCTCGGTATGCACAACATTGAGAAAGAAGCCGACAGAAGAATCCAGTTAGGTTGAGCAGCATTTGGAAAACTTCGTCAAGTCTTGTCGTCGCGAATCCCACAGTATTTGAAGTCGCTATGGAGCGGGCTATGCTTGGAGTTTCTTTGAAGAATAAGATCAGAAATTAAGTTTTCCGGAAAATAATCGGAGTTACCGACATAGCCTGCATAGTAAGCAAGCTGAAGTGGTAGTGTGCTGGTTATATTCGTCGAAGGACCAATGGCTGGTGGAGCCGACGAGTCCTAGAGTGGAGACCGCGTATCGGCAAGCATAATGTGGGACGCCCCTCAGCTAGATGGACTGACGGCCTTAAAAATTTGTCTGGGACAGACTGGATGCGGAAGGCGGAGGACAGGGTATTGTGGCGCAGCCTGGGAGAGGTAGCCTATCGCAGTCCACTGCTTTTTATTGTAACAACTACATAATAAAAAATTGATTTTCCAAAAATATATTTTTGGTAACCGGTTGTGAGTGTATCGATTTTTTTCAGTAAAATTTGCCATCCTTACTTTAACAGGATTAACAATTGGAAGTGTTAGATAAGGAAATAAACGATTGAGTGTCGTGATTAAATAGGCTATTAATTCCGGAGGTTGCGTTACAAATTAGTAATAGCAATATTTTAGTTAGTTACTAAATGGGTATTTTTTTTGTATTTACCACATTGCTGGGCAAACCATGGCCAAGAATGGGCTTTTCTCTTTCGATTAACTAAAACAAGCAAGTCATTTCTTATAAACAGTATCCGCTTTTATAACAAGTTGCCAAAGTATGTTACAGAACTAGCGATGGGAAGCAAAACCCACATCAAACGTGTCCTTATCAAGAAAGCATATTATAAAACTAAAGACTACGTTGAAGACAAGAAGGTTTGGCAATAATTACTTCTGCACATGTGGCTTCCCTGGCATCTCATTAATGGCATAATGATGTAAAAGTCTATTAACTGCTCCCAAATTACCATGTTTATTTTTATTTTATTTTTTTACATTCGACCTGGACATATTCATCCTATTATTTGACATTATATACCTACGAGTTAATTTCAACTCTTTATTAGTGGCTTTTGTGCACATGATAATTATTCAGATTTACTATAGTTGTAATAGCAATCATGTGATTGCGTTTATATTTTTATTAATTTATATATCTTTTGTGTAGATTTTTTTCTATTTTGTGAATGTGAGAACGCTGTAGGCTTAGTGGACTGTAGATTTGTTGACCATTTTCTATTTTCTTAAGTACCTGGTACTTATTGAAAGACCGACACTGTCCTCTCATACCTAGTCACACTGTTATTTGAAAGAATTGTAAAAGCCAATTATTTTTAAAAGTGGAGTGGAGTTTCGTGGACTTTCTTGCCGGCTCTTCTCCATAGGTAACGATCAATTGGAACCGTGCACTTAGCTTCTGATGCTTCATAAGTGCCCATGGTTTTTTTTTTTTTTAGCCCTTGCATTCGCGACAGGTTTCGAAGATTGACATACACGTGCCAAGTGCCATTTTTTCGAACAAAATTGACATATAGAATTGAATGCGGGGCATTTGATGCGTTGATGTAGAGTATTAGCTTCACAAAAGAAGTAACGTCTCTTCCCTTATGTCATAGCCGCTAAGTTTGAGCTTTGGCTTGGTTTGGAAGGTTGAAAAGATTATTAGATGTTACACCATTAAGTTGTAATGGATCAAGCGTATTTACAAATGCGAGACTATGTTTTTCAGCCGAATCAATTGCAATAGCTTGTCCAAAAACGTCCTCTAGGCTAGTAACGTATTTTCTAGCAGTCTTTAGCGTATCTTTTGCGGAGAAATTCCTGATGTTAACGCGTCACGTATATACTCTTGCATTTATCAGAAGTTACACTTTTAAACGTACAATCTTGCGCGAGTTGTTTTAAAGCTTGGATATACACACATCAAAAGTGTCTAGGGATCAAGCATTTTTATGCGGATTTCTTGAGATTGAGATGTGGCTTTGTAATAAATTTATGATTATATAAATTTATATGAATCCTTTTTGGTGCATTTCATAATTTGAAACAGGAACTGTTAATCAAATTCGAGTAAAAGATGAAAATCAGCTGTCAATATTTTCCCTATAAAAACATACAACGCATTGAAGACATTATTAGTGCTACTGTTTCCCTACTACTGATGAAAACCAACGTTATTATGGAGCGGCGACGTCATTTAAGCAGGGAAGAAATGCTCAGAGCCGTGGGAATGATAGAAGCTGGTTCCCGGCAACGTACTGTGGCTTTAGCTCTGAATACAAGTCAGAGTGTTATCAGTCGACTTTGGACACGTTACCGAAGCACTGGTACCGTGGCTGAGCGCCATGGAGGACGGTATCGCTGCACCACACGGAGACAAGACCGATACATTAAAATCTTAACTCGAAGAGCTCCAACAATAACCGCCATGATGTTAGCCGTGAGGCTTCATCACTCTTCAGGGAACTTAATTAGCGACCAAACAGTCAGAAACCGCTTGCATGAAGTGAACCTTCATTCCCGAAGACCGCTACGGGTACCACCTATAGCAATGCACAATCGTAGGATTCGATATCAATGGGCTCTTGAACACAGAAATTGGGCAGAAGAACAATGGCGTTTCGTGTGCTTTTCTGATGAGTCTCGTTTTGGTATGAGACCGGATACAAGACGTATACGACACTGGAGAACCCCTGGACGCCAACAGCGATTAAAATCCTGCCAGGAAGTCTATCCTTATAGTGGTGGAACCATCATGGTATGGGCGGGTATTTGGATCGGCGGAAGAACTGAGTTGATTTGGATCAGAGGCAACCTCAACGCTCAAATTTATGCTGAGACGATTGTATCTGACGTCATCGTTCCTCTACAAGTGCAAATCGGTCCCTTATTTCAGTTAATGCATGATAATGCACGACCGCACACCGCAAGAGTTGTAAGACAGACTCTCGCCGCAGCTAACATCAATGTCCTGCTCTGGCCTGCTCAGTCGCCAGACTTGAACCCGATTGAGCATGCATGGGATATGCTACAGAGAAGAGCTCTGCCGAATATGGAGGGTATCCAGTCGCAAGAAGACCTTTTTTTGTTGTTGCAACGAACATGGGCG
Organism: Omphaloscelis lunosa; assembly: GCA_916610215.1. Classification (NCBI taxonomy): domain Eukaryota; kingdom Metazoa; phylum Arthropoda; class Insecta; order Lepidoptera; family Noctuidae; genus Omphaloscelis; species Omphaloscelis lunosa. Next base: position 20,851,680 of record OU744263.1, on the reverse strand, counting down.
GCCATTCCACAGCGTGATTTGGATGAACTCATTTTGAGTATGCCAAACCGATGTTCTTGTGTTGTTAGTGTTCGCGGTAGAAACACGGATTATTAATTGTTTAAGTTACCCAATAAAATTTTAAAGAAAACTGTTATTTCAGTCTTTTTTTCGAACTTTAATGTTAGTGGTTCAAATGTCAAAAATCCCTTTATTAGGAAAATGGCAAATTTCTTTATTAATGCAAAGGTGACTTGGTTTATCGTTACTGTGACAAACGAAAACACTTTATTTGATGAATCCTTAAAGAAAATTTTAATTAATATTAATCAGGAGAAAAGTTATTGCAAAAATATATGTTGATCCCTAGACACTTTTGATGTGTGTATTTGTATATGGATTCATCTGATTACTGTTTGCGAGTTGAGAAAACATGGCATAAATGTATTTCATTGAAAGACTTGATATGTATTTAATTAAGCAGCGTAATATCATTGTCAAAAGTATCACATTCGTTAATAAATAGGAAAATCGTTAGAGAAAGATGAATCGTCAATAGTTTCAGTTTCATAGAATCAGAAATACTAGAATTTTCTTTAAAGTCAAAGTCAAATCATTTATTTCAAATAGAAGCATTTATGGCACTTTTGAATGTCAAATTTTACAAAATAATAGAATTAATTCTAGTTGCCTCTTCCAAAAGGTAGTTTTCGTATGGAGAAGAATGGGCAAAAAAGAAACACAACTTAAACTAAAAAACAACAAACACACACTATTGTAAAACATTTTAAAAGAGTAACGGTGGACCGTTACTCTTTCAAAATGTTTTACAATAGTTTGTGTAGGTACGTACATTACTTAAATAATTATATGGGAAGATGATGCACCTAGAATAAAATTACTATACCACAATTATATAGGTAAAATAAATTAAAAATGAAGCAACGACAGATAATTAAATTACATGGTGCTCACATATTTACAAACATTGTAAAAGTAGACGATTTTCCAAAAATATTATAATTACTAAGTCAGTGTATGAGGAAGTAAACACAGAATGTAAAATAAATGTCATGTAACGCAAAATAATAAATTTTACAATTAAATTAGCAATGTGTTTGATTTTGTCTTGATTCTAAATAGTCCTATGGAGCAGGACCAGCATGTTTCCAAGCACTCTTATCTTGGATATAATCCTCTAATTTGCAATATGCTTGTTTAAAAAGTGTACTTTTAATATTAGTTTTAAATTTTCGTTCATTTAATTGCAATATGTCACACGGTATTTTGTTGTAACATTAAACACAGTAACCCATAAAAGATGTATGTACTTTAGATAATCTGAAAAATGGTTGATCTAGTTTATTTTATTTCTAGTATTAAAATTATATCTATCACTTATTTTACTAAAGAATGTGGATTTTTCCTAACATACATAATAATTTCATAAAAGAATTGGTAAGGTACCGTCATAATATTAATATTTTTAAATAGTTCCCTGAGAGATTCGCGGCGACGTAGATTATAAATGGCTCTGACGGCTCTCTTTTGCAAAATAAAGATGGATTCAATGTCAGCAGCCCGACACCACAATAAAATGCCAAACGCGCGGTTTTTACATCTGTTAACAGCTGTCTTATCTTTCTAACAGGATAAGCGGTCGAGCTTAGCCGCCACGCAAGAGATGTTATATGAGGTCCTCATTGTAATTTCTCGTCTAGCGTGATTCCCAGGAAAACCATTTCATTAATTAATTTTACATTAGTATTTAAGGAATGTGCTAACGGGTGTTGTAAGGATTCCAATCAAAAAGTCGTATTGGACAATATATATAAAAACATTGTGTGTATACTTACAGGGGCTGCCCAATGTCCCAGTTATGTGGATGCGGGAGGGGGTAGAAGGAACAAACGTGATGTCGGTTGGAATAGGCATGTTAAACAGGCTCACGCGGACGTGCGGCTTGTTTTTCAAGTCTGGAGTATGTCTTGTAAACTAACTTCTGGTTCTGTCTATCAACATATGTACGACACGAGAAAAGTCTTTAAATCAAAGTTATGATGGTGTCAGAACAATCAGAATAAAATTAAAATGGACATCAAAGCAGACAATCATAAATCTAAATATTTTTCAAGGTTTTGGAAAAATACGAATTAATTGAATCCGAGGCTGGGCGTCCCCGTGAGCGTGGCGGGGCAACATGAGCCTACACAGCGATAGCAAACTTGTTTGGGAAGCATTTTAAAGCTGAACCTTTTCTTGGCTCTGCATCGGAGGTGGTCGATGCTGAGGATTGTATAAAGGAGGTGAATGTCAGGTTCTCAGCAAAAGATGTTGCTACTGTTATTAAAAGTATGGTTAGGGGTAAATCACCAGGGCATGACTACCTCAGCTTCGAACACCTGCAGCATGCAGGAGTTCACCTGCCTAGGGTAGGTACTGGCGACGTTCTTCTCACTGTGTCTAAGCCACGCTCATCTACCCAGTGACCTAATGAAAACTGTGGTTGTACCTATTGTGAAGGACAAAACTGAGGACACATCAGATCTCACGAACTATATCGGCCCATATCCCTTGCTACTGTCATTGCCAAGTTGCTGGACAGTTTGCTTGATAGGCATATGGCATCCCGCATTGAACTGCATGATGCGCAGTTAGGGTTCAGACCTGGTTTGTCCACAGAAAATGCCATACTGTCTCTCAAGCATTCTGTCCAGTATTATACGTCTAGTAAAACGCCTGTTAATGCGTGTTTCCTAGACCTTTCCAAAGCGTTTGATCTGGTGTCAAACGAATTGCTGTGGCTGAAACTATTTAATGATACTTCAGTGGATGGAGAAGTTCGACGCCCCCAAGGAATAAACCTGTATTATACTATTACTGACTTTTTACTGTTATACGATTTACGGTATCTATGGGTCGGGATACACCGATGAATATTTTTTCAATTTTTTTCTACGGTCATTTCCAACGGTTTTCCTTACAACACTTTTGTTCTTTGGACATTTTCCATTTTTTGTTTACTAGAAAAATAACGAAATACATTATTACAAATTAAATTCTGTGGCTACATTTCGGTAAAGTAATATTACTGTAAAATATTTTACAAAACGTCAATATGAAACCATTTTTAACACAAAATTTAACTACTCATTTTTTAAGCCAAAAAAAGACCAATGTTCTACATGTTTTGTATATGAGCAAGCCAGTCCATCAGAGAAAGAGTCTTTAGAAGAAAGCCATAAACGTCATTTAAATAGAAAAGAGAGAATTCGGCAAATTAAACATGAAGAAAAAATTACAATTGACAAAAACGATAGCACGATTGCTATCTTCGACCTGCAAAAAGTGTTAAGTATTCCACAATCTGTTGTAGGTATTTTCCATTATAAACGCAAGTACCCTGTGTACAATTTTACTATTTTTGACGCTCTACGTAAAAAAGGGTATTGCTACGTGTGGCATTACCAAATCGCAAAACGAGGCTGCATAGAAATTGGGAGTTGTTTGTTGCAATTCTTGAAGAGTGAACAGGAGCGAGGTGTTAACAAGATATATTTTTATTCGGATGGTTGTTATGGCCAAAATAAGAACAGGTTCATTTTTGCCTTATATGCGTATGCAGCAAAAACTTTAAATTTGTCCATAACGCACAGATTTTTCGAGACTGGCCATAGCCAGAATGAGGGAGACTCGATGCATGCCTGTATTGAAAGAAACATGAGAAATAAGTCTATTTACACACCTGATCAAATATATAATATAATTCTAAACTCCAAAGTCTCGGGAGAAAAATATATACTATGAAAGAATTGGAGCAAACAGATATTTTAGACATTAAAAAATTGGTAAATCCTTTGAATTGGCGTCGCGATATAGATGGGAATACGATACGCTGGTCTGATGTAATGGAAATTCATGTATCATCATCCCAACAGGACAAGGTTTTCTTTAAATATGATTTTGATGAGGCGTATTCTGAATTAAATATTTCAAATTCATTTCAAACCAAACGACGTGGGCGAAAACCTAAGACAGATGCTTTGATAGAAGATACTGTATTGGCACGTGCTTATCATCAACCTCTTCCTATAAGCAAGCCGTTGCATACAGATTTACTGTCTTTGTGCAATAGTGGATCGATTCCACGGTATTACCACGCATTTTATGAATCCTTAATTTCTGTAGAAAATAGTGATGATCGCGATGATAATGATGAAAAAAATGATAATAATGATAATACCGATTAGTTATTAATGTTTTTACTTGCCTACTTTTTATACTTTTACTCATTGTAATTTGTGATCTGTATGAGAACTTTGTTCCCAATAAACGTTATACTAATTTTAATAAATTTTGTGAGTTTTCTTTTATTATTCCCTCGAAGATACCGACGACAAATTTATTTTACATAATCGGTTTTCAATGGTTACGATAATATGACTACCAAAAATTTTCTATAAAATACGGGGTACACACACTACTTTACCCTTTTATGTTTATTTAAAATTTTACCATAATAAGTCAGTAACTGAACATTACAATCTCTCTCTGTAATGATAAAAACACGTTTAATAATCCAGTAAAGCAATATTATGCCTATGATTTTTAAGAAATTTACAAGAATAATTCGGTAAGTAAACATTACTGGAATCATATTGATATGTCAGGATCGTAAGATATCCATACCCTAAAAATTTTATGAAACCATTTTCGGTAATACGTATTTTGGTGAATAACTTATTCTGTGTATAAGTAATAGTTACACTTAATACTATAAATTTTTCGTGTAAAAATTTATTTTTCCGTCATATAAGAATGTTGTCATAATTGCCTTTTGTTGAAAAGATATTACCCAAAAACACTAAATAATTTTTCCTGTAAAATTTGATTTTTACGATTACCGGTTTATTCCCCGGGGACGTCGTCGTTATATCAATTCTACGGTTTTGGTATAGGAATCAGACAAATTGTGTAAGGTGGGCAAGCTCGTTATCGGATGTGTATAGGCTGGAGTGTGGGGTCAGGCGGGGCGGCCTGACCTCCCCTCACCTTTTCAGTCTGTACATAAACCGGTTGATCGTCGAGTTCAGCAACACTTATCAGCGTTGCTATGTAGACGGAGTATGCGTCAACAATATTAGTTATGCTGATGATATGGTGTTGCTGAGCCCATCGATTAACGCAATGATAAGCCTGCTTACGATATGTGAGAGGTATGCGGAAACTCATGGGCTCAGATACAATGTTAAGAAAAGTGAGGTACTAGTCTTTAAGGCGGGCGCTAAAACTTACCCCATTGAACCACAGCTAAAACTTTGCGGAAGTTGTTGTCAATATGATGTCACATTCGCTACTTCTAACATTAAGTAATTTAAATCTAATGCATTTTTTATTTATTTAGTACCAATAAACCAATCTTAGACTTGCAGAATAGAGCTATTCACGTCGTCAAGATTTTGTGACCGTCGGTTTATTTTAAAGATTAATGATGTGTCATCTGCAAATAACACCATCTTCGGTAGATTTTGAACTTGTGATACATCATTAATGTAAACTAAAAAGAGGACTGAACCCAATATCGAACCTTGAGGAACGCCCATTGCCATTTCAGACCCTAATAAGTTTACGCCGTTTATCTGAACTTTAATTTTTCTATCTTTCAGGTATGATCTCAGTAAATCAAAAGCTGTATTCCTTCAATTATAAAATTAGAGAAAGTTGTATACCTACCTATGTCTCCATTTTGAATCAGCCGCCAACGTTCCGGGTTTGATACTGAAATGGTCCGGATGTTAATATCGTAGCATGCTTGGAGATTTTTCGGATTTTTACCTAAGTGGTTTTGTATCATTTACTTACATTTTTTTTGCAGAATAAATTGATATATTTAAACAATAATATCAATAGAAATTTTAGCTGTATTCCGCTAAAATACAAGTTAATAATTAAAAGTAACAGACAGAAAAATAAGCATGACAAGACGTCAAGTGACGACGGAAGAAACTATAAATAAGTACATAGACACACTACAATAAGTTTCACTATTGTAATTACAGTGTTATTTACCGGTACCCCAGAAGCTGAAGCAGCACCTTGAAGATCCATGATGGCGTCGCCTCACCCCGAGTTTTATTTTTACAACAAGTACAAACAGTATCCTCTTTTTATGTATTAGAACACGCAGGGCCCATAACCTATTAAGTATTAATTTAAAGACCGTGAGATACAGTTGTAAGATGTTAAATTTGTATGTTAAGATACAGGAGAATAATATTATTTATTAAAAACTGTTAATGCAACAAACCATATTTTATTCTTGAAGCAGAGAGAGTGAACAGACAATAATATTAACTAACGTCAAACGACCCTAAGCAATAATCTTTATTTTTAATTTTCTTGTGTTTTCATCAGCAGTGCTGATACAGGCTTGAACCGGCTTTCCTAGCAGGCAGCTGCGCTGGCATCAAGTTTGTGTGATGTAGTGGTAGTGCGCGCGCAGATGGCGGCTGGCGGCGGCGGCGGCGGCGACGGGCGGTCCGCCAGTGAGCCCGCGCCACCGCGCCGCTCGCACGCACGCCGCTGCGCGCTCCGCTATATCGCGAACGCACGCGTCTTCGTACGACACTCAACTTTGTACATCACAACTTTTTTTTATAAATTCTCGGAGTAGTGGAACGGTGCGCGGCTGGCAGTGGAGTGACCGTTGTGCTAGCATCGCGACTACCGCGAGTGTGCCAAGTGTGACTACTGTGAGTGTGCAGTGCAGTGGCAGTGATCAGTGCAGATGCCTGGGAGGAGAGCCGGCTAGCGACCGGTCGGCAGTGTGCAGTGTTTGGACACTGCGCGACACTCGCATGTGAGTCTCTCTGCTGCACTTCACACACATACTTGTGTTATTCGTACGCTTGTGTCGGTTAGCTGATGATTATTCCGTTTGATCCCTGAAGCGTTCCTAGCACTTGGTGAAGCATTAAATATTCAGTATTATTGTTGCTTAAATAAAATAGGTATCTATGTCCCAATAAGTCAAAGTTACTGCTAAAGTGTCGAATGAAGGCGGTTGACAATTTTTACGAAACTCGTTCGTTTTTTGGCTTTGATGGAGCTCGCTGTGGTCGTTTAATTGGTTGCAAATGTTAGTTCTGAGGTGGGCGTTGGAGAAGCGGGGCATAACTTTATGTCATTTGAGGATCCGAGAATATTTTGATAGCAATCCGTACTCCAGTTTACTCGTACAAAGATTTCTATTGCGCCAGTTCTTTGAAACTGAAATAATGTAATTTCTCCAACAAATACATAATACCTACCGTTAGATTAGATCGGCTCACAAAAGCAAAACGGACGGTGTCAATAATGGGTAGGGTGCGCGGAAGTTCCAACAGCATCCTAAAAACATTGGTCGACAAGGTGGACAACCCCTTTATCAGGCATTGGATGCGGAGGGACGTGCCAACATGTGTTGAGACACGTAGTTAGTAGGTTAGTTTGTAAGTTTTTACTAATATGGTTTCTAAGTGTTTGTGACTAATACCATATGGATTGTATGAACCTTTTATGTGTGATCCGCAATAAATTAAATAATAATAAAAACGTGTCGTCATCGTCATGTTCTGAGTCACGTCACACATCACACGTGGCACAGCACATTACGCGACAGTCTTTTGATTAGATAGAGGAACGAGACCCTGGTCAGTGGGTCGTCTCAGGGGCGGCCTTGTTACACTTTGTTTAGAAATTTAATGTTCATTCGTTGATTTGTTATTACACCGGTTGTCGCTGAAAATCAACGCTGGTGTTCTGTCTCGCACGGGGTCGCAGCATTATGCTGAGCGATGGCTGTTTTGTGTGGATGCGACGCATATTTTCCCCCAAATTGTTATTTACTTACTTGTTTTTTTTTTCTCTTTCTTTGCGTAATGTTTACCGCAAATAAACGTATATTCTTTCTTCTTTCTTCATCTAATGTGCAGAATAAATGTTTTGTGAGGGTTCCTGTCGAACTCAGTTTTGACTCTTTCAATAGAGCTTGTTTCAAATGTCTACCTACAAACCGTGGTCTGTTTGAGACCACCACTCACCAGTGATGATCCCACACGTTTTATTTATAGCCACTATATTTTATGGACCGCGCATGCGAAGCTTCATACGTTTGTTGAGATGTCTTCGTGTTGAAAATTTTTGAAAAATAAAAAGAGACTCGTAGAAAAAAGAGGCTCGTAGTAGTAGTAGTGCAAAATATTTTGTTTCAAAGTTAAGTTATAACTTTGTTAGATAAATCTATGACAGTACTAAATACTGAGATAAATCAAATGAAATTCATTTTATTTTAAATAATGCTTTATTTATAATAAAATCTTTATTACATATTACAAACTCACTACGATCGATTGAATGAAAGAACCGATCACATGATGATTATTTAATTTAGATTAAAGGAAATGTAAAAGATGCTTTATGTTAAATAACAACTTACAACGAAGTTTCACCAACGTACCTATTGTTGGTGAAACTTCTTCGTCTTCATCAGCTAATTTAGTCACTATCATCAGATGATGAAGATGAAGAAGTTTCACCGACATTTATAATAAATATTTCTACCAGATCATCCATTATGCCATCAAGTTGGCAAAACTTTTCCTCTTCTTTAATTGCATGAGCAACGCAAGACTGCCATCGTTCTGGAGTAGTACTATCTAGGGCTTATGGGGGTAATCGTTTCACCTCGTCTAATTTGAATGTTTTATTATGTTGGGCCACATACCCCTTCATTTGAGCCCATATTAATTCTATTGGATTGAGCTCGCAGTGATAAGGTGATAGGCGCAGTACTGAAATACCCTTCTTTCTACCCATCTCATCTACAACAACTTTTGATATAAATGTTTTTATTTTTTTACATTTTCTAATAAAGTTATCCTAAGGTCTTTTTCCTCAAAATGAATATTTTTGCTTTTTAACCACTCCTGTATCTGCCTTTCATGTGGCTGCAGTCGGCAGCTTCTTCAATTTCCTTGAGTGGTGCATTGTCCATAACAATTACACCGCCTCTCTCAATTTTGGTCAACATTAATTTAAACCACTGTTTAAAGTTATTAGCGTCCATTTCAGAGTGGTAATCTCCATCACCTTTCTTTGAATCAAATATTAATGCAGCATCTGTTAAAAACCCTTCAGTCGATCCTGCGAAATAAAATTAATACAAGTCAATTTTTCAATACCCCCTCTAGAATTTCACTGCTGGAAATAGGTCTTATATGAACGAGTGGATACTATTATAAAATAGCAACAATATTTATAACTTGTAGTTCGCATTGCATGAGTTAATTTCTAATACAATAATATTATTTAATTAATAGTCATTGACAATGGGGTGTTCATTTGTTAATAGTGAGGACAGTGAACAAAATATATTAAAAGCAAATGCAAGTAAATCAAGTACATACCAATATGACCTATGATAAGCCGCCTTCCTTTTCCCGTTGGGTTCTTTAAACCAGTGGATAGACCTGCCCGATGTGCTTCTTTTCAGGACTTAATAGTGGTGTTTTGCCGTATAAAACTTTTCGTGTAACCTGTATGTATGATCAAAGGTTATTAATTTAAAAACAAATATTCACAAAACAAATGATTGAAATTATGTTGTACTTTTTATTTAACTGTATAATAAATCATGATGCTACTGAATGCAGAAGGTCATACACAGTATTGTAGTGTAAGTTTTTCATGCACCAAGTACACCATACTTGGTGCATGAAAAACTTTTAAGAAGTATTAAAGTCAAAGTAAAAATCAAATCATTTATTTCAAATAGGCCCATGTATGGCACTTTTGAACGTCAAAATTTACAAAAAAAAATTAATTGATTCTAGTCGCTCCTTCCAAATGGTAGTTTTCGAATGAAGAAGAATGGGCAAGAAACTCCATCGTTACTCTTTTAAAATGTTTTACAATAGTTGGTATAAGTACGTACATAAGTTAAATAATTATATGTGAAGACGATGCACCTAGAATAAAATTACTAACTACAATAGGTAAAAAGCATTAAAAATGAAGCAACGACAGATAATTTAATTATGCGATAGATACATGGTGCTCACATATTTACAAACATTGTAAAAGTAGTAAATTATTAACTAATGTTTTTAAAATTAATAAGTCAGTTTATGAGGAAGTAATCACAGAATGTAAAATCAATGTCATATAACACAAAATTATAAATTTTACAATTAAATTAGCAACCTGTTTGATTTTGTCTTGATTCTAAATTGTCCTATGGAGCAGGACCAGCATGTTTCCAAGCACTCTTATCTTGTATATAATCCTCTAATTTGTAATATGCTTGTTTAAAAAGTGTACTTTTAATCTGAGTTTTAAATTTTCTTTCATAATAAAAAATAATTGCAAAATGTCACAAGGTATCTTGTTGTAACATTTAACACAGTAAGTACCCCATAAAAGATGTATGTACTTTAGATAATCTGAAAAATGGTTGATTTAGTTTATCTTTATTTCTAGTATTAAAATTATGTCTATTACTTATTTTATCAAAAAGATTCGGATTTTTCCTTACGTACATAATATTTTCATAAATGAACTGGCAAGGTACCGTAATAATATTAATCCTTTTAAATAGTTTCCTGAGAGATTCGCGGCGACGTAGATTATTAATGGCTCTGACAGCTCTCTTTTGTAAAATAAAGATGGATTCAATGTCAGCAGCCCGACCCCACAATAAAATGCCAAACGCGCGGTTTCTACATCTTTTAGCTGTCTTATCTTTCTAACAGCATAAGCGGCCGAGCTTAGCCGCCCCGCTAGAGATGTTATATGAGGTCCCCATTGTAATTTCTTGTCTAGCGTGATTCCTAGGAAAGCCGTTTGATGAATAAATTCCAGTTTTTCCCCATTCAATATGATGTGACATTCGCTACTTCTAACATTAGGTTATTTAAATCTAATGCATTTGATTTTTGTTTTATTTAGTACCAAATTATTTACCGTAAACCAATCCTGGACTTGCAGAATAGAGCTATTCACGTCGTCAAGATTTTGTGATCGTCGGTTTATTTTAAAGATTAATGATGTGTCATCTGCAAATAACACCATCTTCGGTAGATTTTGAACTTGTGATACATCATTAATGTAAACTAAAAAGAGGAATGGACCCAATATCGAACCTCGAGGAACGCCCATTGCCATTTCAGACTCTAATGAGTTTACACCGTTTACCTGAACTTTAACTTTTCTATCTCTCAGGTATCATCTAAGTAAATCAAGAGCTGTATTCCTAATCCCATAGTGCTTTAGTTTCAGCAAAAGTGTCTCATGGTCTACACAATCGAACGCCTTCGAGAGTTCGCAAAAGATTCCAATGGCATCTTGTGCTTCTTCCCAGGCATTAAAAATGTTCTTTATTAGGGTGATACCGGCGTCAGAGGTACAACGCCCTTTGGTGAAACCGTACTGTTGTGCATGAAAGATGGAATTTTTATTAAAGTGAGGTAACATTTGATTGAGCATCAATTTTTCAAACACCTTAGTGAGCACTGGCAGAATAGACACAGGCCTATAATTGTTGGGTTCTTTACAATCACCGGATTTGAACAATGGAACTACTTTATTCAAAATGTTGACGCAAACTTAAAATTGCAGCCTTTTCAAAGTCCACTATTATAAACATCGGATTAAGCGTTATCTCATGTTCAGCACAGAATTCTAATAATAAGTCCAGCATCATATCATACGACGCTTTGTCTTTGTGGGTACAAAGGGCAAACAATAACGGGAACGTCTTATCGCTGCCGTGAACAGGACCATGCATCGTATATAATTGTTGGTAAATCATAGGAACAAAAATGTTAATTGTTTGGTACTCAACAACGTCACTCTTTTATTGTCTGCAAAATTATATCTTTAATGACAAAACTGGTTCGTTATCGTATATTGTTGCTTCCAAATCCAGGTCAAAATCAAAATCCAAACGCCTCCTGCCGGAGGCTCTACGCGGGGGTCGTGCGGTCCATGGCCCTTTACGGGGCGCCGGTGTGGGCGCGTTCAATAAGGCTGCGGCCAGCCCGCCGGTTGAACGCGTCCCAGAGGGTCATGGCCATCCGGCTGGCCCGAGGATACCGCACGGTCTCCTGCGAGGCGGTAAGCCTCCTTGCCGGATTACCGCCATGGGATCTGGAGGCAAAGGTCCTCGCGCACATTTGGGAGTGGCGCGAGGAGGCGAAACGCCGGGGCTTAACTCCGCTGCCGCGAGAAATCGCGGCACAGCGGACAGAGCTCCGGCGGGATCTCATGGCGTCATGGAGAGTGCGATTATCGCAACCCAGCGCTGGGCACGCCACTCTTGCGGCGATAAGACCCCTCTTTGAGGAGCGGCTAGAGAGGCGTCCTCACCTTCCGCCTGACGCAGGTCCTCACCGGACACGGCTGTTTCGGGAGGTTCCAGCACAGGATAAGGCGGGAGGAAACGCCCGGGTGTCACCATTGTGTGGATCGCCCGGAGGATACGGTGGAGCATACGGTGGTCTGCCTAGCTTGGGCGGAGCATCGCCGTGTCCTCGTAGAGGCGATAGGCAGCGGTGATCTCTCGCGTCCGGCCCTGGTTCAGGCCATGGTACGGAGCGAGAGGAAATGGGAGGCCGTCACCTCCTTCTGCGAAGCGGTAATGCTCGCGAAGGAGGAGGCGGAACGCGTGAGGGAGAGGCAAATTTCGTGCTCTCACGCCCCTAACCACCGCAGGAGGAGACGCCCAGGGCGTCGGGAATCGCGGGGCGATTTCCGGCCACCGTAGGCGCGGGCTTGCGGGCGGTGAGCAATGGGTGGCTCACCGTCCGATAAGGACCAGGCCCGGGTCGACGGCGCGTTGTGTTCCACGCGCGCCTCAAAGAGATGTCAGCAGCAGCCGGGGTTGCGAAGAAAACCGAAAGGGAGATTGTGGCCCCCGGCAACAGGGCAACCGAAGGAACACGGGTGGGTTTTAGTCAGTAAGAGTCTGACACGCCCTCCCGCTCCGCCCAGAGCGGGAGAAGTTATTTGATAATTTCCCACCCAAAAAAAAAGGTCAAAATCAAAAGAAGTCGGCTCTTTTGGTATTTTTAGATATTTTTTTCTTTTCGCGCGTAATTACTTGCCGGAGCGTGACTCTGGAAGGCATATCCGTCGCAATACTTGAGCTAGTACTTGCCAAGTGGTTTTGTAAAATTTGGCAGGTCTTAACAGTAGGCTGGTCTAATGTTTTTGATTTTAATTTTTTAATATTGTCAGCAACATCGGCACGAAGCGGTGTGCATGGGAGTGTTCATTATTTAATGATATTAATGTTGCACTTTCAACTTTCGCAAATACATTGGTATTAAAGGTAGCTCGGCACCGGCGGTATAACGGCTATCGGCATTTAAAACTTTCGGTATTATGAATTTCGTTGTTTTGGACGTCGGTATTTCAGTCATAGTTATTATGAAAGAACAATGACCACGCTTCATACATGCGATGACCTGTCAATCAAATTTTTAATCACATGATGTATAGTGATGTGAATTATATCAAATTATCGATTAAGTCTTAAATATGCCACCGTAAAAACGTGGTTTGATTTGACAATGAGGTAAAAATGTTACAATGAAAACAATATTTGAGGTTATGTAGGTACATTTATCTACCTACTTAACTGTCAAATGAACATTAGTACAAACTATCAGTTTTAGAACTATTCCAATATCTAAGTACCTATCGACCTTCATGAATAAAATACCTACTTTTATTATTGGTTGTTCTTACTCATTGTAAAACAATAGGAAAAAAGTTGGGAAATTAAATAAAAATAAAACAGCACATTTATTAGTTTCATTATTTTATTCTAAATCTTCTCTTATTACAACATCATCTAAAAATGCTGCTGGAGGTTCTATATTGCTTTGGTACCTAGCCCATCCAAGGTACCACACCAATGTCATCACATGTGCACAACAACCAACAGTGCGACGTCCTACGATGCAGCTGCAGCAATACTCAGTTATGCCTTCTCTTCCATTTAAATTATTTTCAATTAAAATGTATACATAGTATTGCCGCCTGCCAATATGCCTTGACTTAATTTTTCCTCTTATCAATGAATTTTCCCCACTACCTCTTAAATTGAACTCGTCCATGTTTAACATTTCTCTGCACACTTCAATTCTGTATCCACCATGAAAACGTACATGCTCGCCATAATAAGAACGAGCTTGACGTATTTGGTACGTTCCCAAGGCGAATAATATCAGATCGTTATATTCTAGACGGGGGAACAAAACATTATAGTCATGAGCTGTGATACTCCTGAAAAAGGATGCCCGTCTATTGAGATTTAATAAGTTAACTGCTCTTGATAAATTATTTTCTAAGGGCATCCTTTCTCGTATCAAATGAACAATTTGGCCAGCATCAACTCTGTCATGTAGGCGAACACCAAACTTATTTATTAATCCTGCTCCTATTTGAAAATAAGCCATCATATTTGGCACTGTTTTGTTGAAGTGGTCAAACCGAAATAATCTATAATCTCTTTTAAAATATCCGTTGACCACTTCAACAACCCATCTGCAAATCGTTACACAGCGACTTCTGTTAGCTTGGGCAGTAGTCAATTGGTGTTCACCTTCATTTAGAGACTCTGGTACATAAACCTTGTAATTGCAGCTCTCTAATAAGTTGATGCTGTCCCTGAAACCCCGATCTAAAATAAATATATCATTTTCTTGAAAATATTGTCTGATTGGGGAATTTTCATTGATGAATAGAGATGTCATTATGTCTGCATCTGATGTGGTAGCCTTGTAGGGGCCATAACACTCTAAAATATACCCATTACATGTTACAAGCATAAATGGTTTGATTAGGTTTCGGTATTTGTGTAAAGAGTATGACTCTTTTTGGAACATATAGTTACTACTTTTGTTTAAATAAATATATGTTCCATCACAGATTACAATTGTTTGCAAATTGTTTTCATTATATATACCATTTGGAATAGTCAAATTGTGCTGAAGCAATTCTTCCCTACTTAAATGATTTAACCCTAAGTTTCTTGGGACAAAGTCTTGTAACAAAATATCTCTTACTTTACTCATTAGACGTTCTAATGTTGTGCGTGGTATTTGTAAAACTGTGGAAATTCTTTCATCGGAATCTCCTGTTCGCATCTTTATGAGGATGCACGCTAGTCCTAATATACCTCTGTGCATCTCTATGATTCGGGGTAGCTCTGTTATTAAAGATACTAAATTATCTTTAGTTATACCCATCCAGTACCTACACAAATGATCATCCATTTGTTCAATTGATTCCATGCTGCTAAAATCAAGAAATGGTTTATCTACATTTATAAATGACAGCATGTGTTCTAATTGTTGAACAGTGAAGTTAGATTGGCTGTTCTCTGCATCATACAGGGAATCCCAACTATTTTGTATTAAGTGGTTTGTGCAGACTCTGGCAAGGATGGGTACATAAAATCTATAATTAATTAGAAGTGTTCTTCGTAGTGGATCTGACACTCTGTGAAGACTGGAGATTTGATTGCACCCATAAAAAAGACAATGAGATGCCGAATTTGGAGCTCTTCTATAATTGTGCATAATAGTGTCAGGGACGAGTGGATGGTCAGTCGGTTCCTGGTGAATTTGAGCTTCTAGACTTGCCGAATCACTGGATTCCTCTGAAGCCTCATCTGGGTTTGCAGGGGGCACAACATCCACAGGTGGTTCTAGAGTTTGCGAACTCCCAGGTTGCATGTCGTCAAGATTCGCAAACACGTTTCTTGTTTCGTCATGTGATTCGCTACGAATGGCGTGTCTTTTCACCTTCATAAAACAGGAATGGCACAGGCGATCAGATGGCGATATCTACAAACAAAACAACAATATAAGTAACTAAGTTGTCAATTTCCCAAAATCTTCTCTTTAACCAGAATACAACAGTAAATGAAAACACTCGGTAATATCAGCTGTTCAGTACATTTCATCGAGTTATGCAACTGTAAATGTGTGGATGCTGTTGTTTTTTTCTTCACATTTCAGGGTTAGTTTCATACTAAATATTTTTTGTTAATGATAAGTATTTATAAACTATATAACTACAAAAAAGTAACTTTAGTAAACAATAAGTAAAACTATTGTTTATATTTACCTGACGAGGTGCTATTCTACTCTCAACTATTTGAATCATTTTACTATGATGTGAAGATGTAGTCACACTCAGAATCAAGTGGCTTTGCAGTTTGACCAATGATCGTCCACACAACAAGCAAACTTCTTTGTGACCACGACGAGATGGGCCTGCAGATCGATCATTATTCCCATGAAGCTCATCATTGACACTTTGCATTGCTAAATAAAAGCATGCCTCGCAAATAAAGTCCTCTTCAGTAACCTAAAAAAATATATAATGAATAATACAGGTAGGTAGAATAAATACTTATTTAGTACAGATAAACAAGTATTTCAAATTGGACTTCCTAACGTTCAACAATGAAGCTACTAGAAGCTTGGTAGGTAGAAGGAGGAGACCTGACACCGCGCGACACACGACGCCGTCTCTTCGTGTTAATTAGTTTTATTTTCGTATTGTTTATGTATATGCCGGAGTTAAATAAATATGTTTTTCATTAAATATAAAACTTACAATGACCGGAGATATCCAGTTGCTGATTAAAGAGATGACTCTTGTGTTTTGTTCGAAGACGAGATAGCGGCTTTGTGTGTTCGATGAATTCACACATATATTGCAGTTGATACAGTGTATCCGCTGCGACATCAGCGGTCTCGTGCATTCACTCATGGTGTCTTGTTTTATAGCAGCCAAGTCCAAAATCACCAAAGCACTAATCAGAATCCGTGTAACACTAGCCGAAGTAAGCGTAAGCGTAATCAGTATCCGTGTAACACAAGCCAAAGTAAACGTAAGCGCAGGGAATCGGAGTCCGTAGTGAATGCAAATGTCGTCAGAAAGAGGAAATACGTAAAAGCACACAGAACACATCGACGCGAAAGCAAACGAAGGACTGCAAAGAACATTCATAACCAACCGACGCCATTACGTCAGGGATGTCACACTGACAGTACGAAAAAACGTTTCGTTTCACAATTATAACTTCGCTTAATAACTTCACAACCGCGGATTGACAACCTAGGAATACGCTTACTACTAAGTAACCTTATAAAGAATTTAAATAAAATGAACTGTACAAAAAACTATGAACGAAATACAAAATCAATAAATGTTAAGTGCTAAAACTGCGTCCAAATGTCGAACTCACCATAAAACGGAACGGTACTTCAATGCATTTGTAATGGCTGCGTTCTATATTAAAAATAACGCTTTATTTGGTGGCCGTTTTAAAATTAACTTTTCTTTTTTTTCACATTACTAATTCTGTTGTAAGTTAGTACTACGAACATAGCAAAAAATGACTTATTTAATACGCTAAATAACATCACTATACACACAATCTTCTGTCAAAATGTTTGACAGGTCATTATTGGACATGATTCTTTCGGGATTTTAATACGTACCCGATTATTTACACACTGCAAAATGTTTCGCAAACCTAGCTTGTTACATGTTCCGCATTCCAAGTCTGCGTACAGGCAGAATTCATTTCTAATCCATGCGAGCAGAAGTTTTAATAAACTGTCTGGTGAACATGATTTGGATATACTCAATACCAGTATTTTTCGGCTTAAGCATTCTTTTGTTGTTGAAAAGCTTCTTTACGAAAAAGTAGGTAATTGTTAGCAAAATATGATTGTTAGTTTGTAATTTGTCGTGTACTATTTTTTCCTAATTTATGTTTAATAGGTATTTTGTGACGCCCTATTTTTTCGTTTTTATTTTATGTGTTTATCAGTGGAAACTTATAAATGGCCTTCAGTTATATATAATTTAAGAACACTGTAAGCTAGCTGTAAGTTTACCGAATAGATCCAAATACACTCCAACAATATACTCCAACAAATAACATACTCTAAATATTCCAACATTCCAATTGCAAATATAAGTTTGTACGCACAATATTGATAGATTTACCATGTTATTTTAAGACCATAGACTTCTTATAGGTTTTCCTGTAATCTGTGAGTGAAGAACAATTCTCTGTGTTTTTTTTTTCAAAATTTTAGGCTCAGGAGTTTCGGTTCGGAGATAAGTTAATTGTCAATTTTTCTTTTCATAAAGGAAAAGAAAGAAATAAAAACATTTATTTGGACACAGTTCGTGAAACACAAAACACAAATTAATAACAAAGACACACACACACACATATCACACACACACATACACACACACACACATCTAGGAGAATGAGAACTCGCTACGAACTACGCTCCGTAGCGGAAGCGTTTGGACGTATATATTGTTGTGTTAATTCGCTACGTCGTGTTCTCACTACATGGGTACGAAATGTAACAGCTGCAATGCCGATATTAACGATGAGGTGTTTATGGAATGTTCTCAAGGAAAGTGTGAAAAGCTATACCATCTAAAATGTCTGGAATACAAGAAAAAATGGGTGTGTCCAGAATGTGTAAGCACTATTCCAAAACGAGGAAATTCCGACACGCCAGTTCGAGGAAGCATCACGGTGGACAAAATTGTTGCAGCCGGTGCGAGTGACTACTACGTAAACACTAAGCACGGTAGTCATCGTAACGCGAAGGAATCAGACATTGATAATAAACCGTATAAAGAACTCCGGGAGTTTCACTTTGAAATAATAGCACGACTGGATGAACAAAGTAAGCAGTATGCTTTGCTTCAAAATAGATTTATCAAAACAGACTGAATTGCAAGATTTACGAAAAATTATGCAGGTAGTTTAAGATAAGGCAAACAAAGTAGATACGTTAGAAGCAAACATCGTAGACTTAATTAAGTCAAACGAACTCCTACGAGCCCGTCTCAGTATGAAATGTTCAAAGCAGGATACTACAAACGGATGTCAAACACCTAAGAGCCAAATACCGTCATCTTCTAAAACGTTCGTGGACGTTCTCCAGCAAAATCAAAAGCGCGTAAATCGCAATTCCACCAATATTATACCAACCAAAGAATGTGTGGCCACAAAATCCACAAGTTTAGTATCGGAGAGCAAACCACCACTATTAATCAATAAAGTGAGTGAAATGAGTAGTAGTTTAGTTGAGGTACATGAAGAAGGGAAGAAAATACTGGATAAAGAAGAAAATTGGACAGTCATAAATAGGAAGAAAAACCGATATCTTAATAAAGACGTTCAAAGAAGAGGAAGTATTACTACAAACGAAAATTTGGGACGGAAAAAAAAAATATATACAAGTCTGGCGTCTCCAGAAGGACACTAAAGAAGAAAACTTAGAAGTATACGTAAGAAACATATATTATGTGGATTGGAAAACCTGTTAAAGTAGAACGCCTTAAGCATGGAACGGAAAGGGATTATGCATCCTTTATGATTGGGGTACAGGAGAGTAAGTATGACGTATTATATCAAACTGAGAATTGGCTAATAAATGTTAAGTTCTGCGAATGGGTTTGGTTTCGTAGACCATACAAAAAACCAAATACCTCGGAATAAATCTACTATAGAAATATATTATCAGAATGTAAGAGGACTGCGAACCAAATTAGAAGACTTTTATATAAGACTATCAAGTTATAACTCGGATATATTTGCTATCACGGAAACTGGCCTAAACGAATCGATTTGTGATTCGGAATTAATGCCTCCAGGGTTCACTATAATGCGATGTCCCGCTCGTTCGGATGGACGAAAGCAGGGCGGCGCGTGTCTCGTGGCCACACCGCGAATCGAGTTGCGGCGAGTACCCGTACCGAGCGGCTCGCGGCGGCCGGCGTAAACATTGATGATCATGTTTTTAAACTGGTAGGTGCCACTGTTTATTTACGTAATAGGTTTTTGTTTTTACTATGTGTTGTTTATATCCCACCTAATAGTAGTGAACATGAATATGGGTTGTTATTTAGAATCATTGAACAATAGGTGGTAGGAGATTTTAATTTATATTCCTGTACTACAAGCATTAATTTTATTATGAGTTTTTATGAAATATTGTAGGTTTACCCAGACCAACAGAATATTTAACTGCAATGATCGCTGTTTCGACTTAGTACTGAGCACAATTGAGGATCTGGAGTGTGTGAGAGTGCGCGCGGCGGAGGCTCCAGTCGTGCCGGTGGATGCTTATCACCCACCGCTGGACATGTCCGTCAGCCCGCGTTTGCGTACAAATACCCATATAGGGCCAAGTTTGAGCACACCGTCATCAGAAACGCGCACACTTCATGTCAGTTGGAATTTTAATAAATCGGATTTTTTAAAATTATATTCAAAGATCGCAGTCGTCGACTGGGCTCCTTTATATAACTTACATTTAGATATGAGTTTAAAGTATTTCTATGGCACAATTTATTCAATTATAGATGACTGTGCTCCCAAGAAAAAGCGAAGTCATGTATGCTCGAGGTACATTAATCCCGAATGGAACACGAGTGAGACAATTCGCGACTTTCAGCTCAAAGCTACTCTTCATAAAACATATAAAATTAGTGGGAATGATGACGAAACGTTTGCTCAGTGTAGGGCTGTAGTTAAAGGGAAGATTTCAGTAGCACAGGAACAATATCGCCAAAGGAAGAAAGTCAAGTGTCAAGTGACCCAAAATCTTTTTGGGCTTACGCTAATTCTAAAAGAGGTAACAGTAGTAGCCAAAAGATTTTAAAGGACGGAAAGGCCTTGACAGATGAACAAGTGGTTCAAGAATTCGCTGACTTTTTTATTCAGTATATAATGTACAGAAACCTAGATTGGATGTGAATGCGGCGATAGTGGAGGCAGGTACTCAAAACGGAGCAGGGCGGGTTCATCTTGACAGATTCGAGTTGGATGACGTGGTATGCGCCCTGCAGCAACTTAAGCCGAAAAAAATCGTCAGGGCCTGATAGTATTCCGCCGTACGTTTTTAGGGACTGTCTAATGGGATTAGTGAGACCGCTGTTGCACATCTACAATCTTTGCCTTAAATCAGATGTATTTCCTGAATTGTGGAAGATTACCCGGATCATACCGATATCGAAGGGAGGTTCGAGAACTAAAGTTGAAGAATATAGACCGGTTGCTGTATTGTCAACAACGGCTAAAGTATTAGAATCTGCTATTTATAAGAAAAGATATCAGCAAGTTAGCTCGCAACTCACCGACGCGCAGCATGGATTTCGGCCGAGTAGAAATACTACGAGCAATTTACTTAGCTACATGGCGGAAGTGGTGCCGATAGCAGACGGTGGGGGGCAAGGCGATGCTGCATACTTTGACTTTAAAAAGGCGTTCGATTTAGCCGATAATAACTGAAAAAGTTAGCAGGGGTCGGTTTCACCCCTCATTTACTTAAGTTTTTTGCGGATTATGTGAGTAACAGGCAACAGTATGTTGACTATGCGGGATACCAATCGAAGGCATACTATACTAGATCTGGTGTAAGCCAGGGAAGTAATATAGGGCCCCTTGGGTTTCTCTTAATGATAAATTACCTACCAAGGGTTGTACAAGATGCTAAGTGCCTACTATTTGCCGACGACCTCAAACTTTCTCTTCCCATAACAAACACGGATGACTGTAAAAGACTGCAGAGAGATATAGATAGAGTAGTAACTTGGAGCAAGAGTAATCCTGCAGTTTATAACACATCTAAGTGTGTGACCATAAGATTCTCGGGCGCACGCACGCCCATTAGACAGTTATACGATGGACGGGGTACCGATGGTTAGGGTCACTGAAGTGAGGGATTTGGGTGTCCGTTTCACCACTGAACTAATGTTTCGTAATCATATAGTTAAGGTATGCAAAAAGCATACAGAAACCTAGGAAGTGTACGGAGAATGGTTAAAGGCTTCACAAATATGAAAGCTATAACGGCATTGTATAATGCTTTAGTAAGAAGCCAATTAGAATGTAATGCAGTTATCTGGGCTCCACATGAAACTAAATATAGGCTCATGTTGAAGCGCGTACAAAATAAATTTATTAGATATTAATATATGAGGGAATACGGCGTGTATCCATTTTATCCGTTGATGTATCCAACACTATTTATCTAAGGTATGGTTGTATATAAGGAACTGAGGGTCAGGAGGCAACTCACACTTGTTACTTATATCTTAAAGATAATTAGAGGGAAGATACACACTGCGGATATATTGCAAAGGGTGGAACTAGTCGTGCCAGATGGGTATGTGGGTCGTCGTCGTCAGCCGCGGTGAAATGAAATGAAATAAAATTATTTATTCTGTAAATATGGATATCGGAATCACTTTTACAAGTCATATAAAAAAATATTAAAAATAAACTAGTTGAGTTCGGCGTTTCCTATCTGACTACTCTGAGAAGAAAGGCCAAAACAAACTCAGAGGTCACAGTCTCTTTTAAAGTCCAGACATAATCTTGGTCAGGCTATATGAGGACTATGTAGATTAGTGTCTGAAATGGTCTTTTGAGGAAAGAACCACACAGATTTGAGTGGACCTGTCCAGTCAGTGCAAGCATTTGTCAGTAATCGTGGAGCTCAACTCGACGAACAATACCAAAGAAAGGACATTTGGGTAGGCCACTGGTAAACTGCCAGACTATAATTAAAACTAACTGAGCTATGAAAATAATAATGATATATAGTCCTCACATTCACAACAATTAATTAAAATAACATAATACTTTACAAAGTAATCATGTTATTTTGAATATAATTTTCAACCGTGTCAATGTGTATATAAAACTGGTATATTTTGATGATTTTACATAATAATTAAAATGTCAAGTTTTATCACAAGGCTTAGCAGAGCGAGCGGCTTAATCCCAAGCTTTTTTATCTTCTAAATAATCTGAAATTTTATATTACCCTTTTTTACAAAGTTTGCTTTTAATACAGAATTTAAATCTATTAATGGGTAAGTTTCGAATGTCAATGGGAAGTTTGTTGTAAAAACGTATACATTGACCCATGAACGAGTTGCCTACTTTGTGGAGACGTGTGCGATGTACAGCAAGGTTGTGTTTATTCCTGGTATTTAAAGTTTGAATATCGGACATTTTCTTAAAATTTGATATATTTTTGTGTACATACAATAGTTTTTCAAAAATATATTGTAAGGCTGCAGTCCGAATATTTATTTGTTTGAATTTTTCTCTAAGGGAATCTCTTGGACCTAGGTTGTAAATGGCTCGAAGAGCCCTTTTCTGTAGAACAAAGATAGTATTAATGTCCGCACAGGTTTCCCAGAGAAGAATCCTATATAAAATAAGACAATGAAAATAACTAAAATAAACAATTCTGGCTGTATCTACGTCAGTTATCTGTCTCATTTTTTTAACAGCATAGGTGGCCAAACTTAGCCTTCCTGACATTTTTTCTATGTGTGGGCCCCATTGTAATTTACTGTCTATAGTGAATCCAAGAAAAACTGTCGACTCAACAGGGTCTAACTCTGTTCCATTAACTGGAACATTGGTAGATAGCTGCCTGACATTTGGCATTGAAAATTTAATGAGTTCAGTCTTTTTTTCGTTCAGGAGAAAATTATTTACATTAAACCAATGCACTACTTTAGAGAGTGCATCGTTAACTTCTTCAAAGTTGACTTACTGACTTTCGATTTTAAAAATGAGGGAAGCGTCATCTGCGAATAATACTATCTTGTGATTATCCCTTATGTGATAAGGTAAGTCATTTACATAAATTAGAAATAAGAAAGGTCCAAGAATTGAACCCTGCGGAACGCCCATGGTGACCGCAGATTCTGTAGATTTCTTGCCATTAATATCGACCCTCTGAATTCTGTTGTTCAGATAAGAAGTCAGAAGGTCAAGAGCCTTGTCCCTCATACCATAGTGGCACAGTTTCCTGGTGAGTGTATCATGATGTACGCATTCAAAAGCCTAAGACAAGTCGCAGAAAATGCC
This sequence comes from Omphaloscelis lunosa, assembly GCA_916610215.1. Lineage (NCBI taxonomy): Eukaryota > Metazoa > Arthropoda > Insecta > Lepidoptera > Noctuidae > Omphaloscelis > Omphaloscelis lunosa. The sequence goes on along the minus strand of OU744263.1, from coordinate 20,827,706 downwards.
AAGAGCATCTTGCGACTCTTCCAAGGCATCGAATATGCTCTTCAGTAATTCCACGCCCGCGTCTGTAGTTAAACTATCCTTTGTAAAACCAAACTGTTTCAGATGAAGTAAATGATGTGCATTAAAATGTCCTAACATTTGTTTTAAAATTATTTTTTCAAAGATTTTACTCAAAGTAGGTAATATCCAAATAGGGCGAAAATTTGTGGGATCAGTTGTGCTGCCAGATTTGAACAGTGGAATCACTTTGCTAAGTTTCATCAGATCAGGAAATACACCAGATGCAATACAAGAGTTAAAAACGATTGCTAAAAAAGGTGAAATAACAAATATGTGCCATAATAAACAGTAATAGCGGAGAAGCAGTGTTGGTACTCGGTGATTTTAATGCCCACCCAGGTGGTCTCTTCTATAATGAACTCATGAATTGTTGTGGGGAGCAAAGATGGCTTTGTGCGGATGTGGAACGCCTAAGCCTTAACGCAGGTGACGATACTTTTATTAGTGATGTTCATGGCTCTTGTCGGTGGTTGGATCATTATAAATATATTACAGCTCTTCAGTAGCTTAATTGCTGCAGCCATTTCAGCCATAAATTTAATGCGGTTGGAATCATTAATATCTGTAATTTTTTGAGAAGTTTTCCGCTTATTTATTACAACATAACAATACTTCTTCTGGAGTCGCACCTGGTTTCCTAACCCCTGTTATGGCGTATTTATTAATAGTAAATTTATTTTCTTTTTCTTTCTCGAGTAGCCCTTGAACTACACCTTTCCCTTGGTCATCCGACAGAATAAGTAATTTGCTTACTGTAACTTGTGATTTTAGTTTTAGTAGGGTCGGCTCTTGAGTGTTCTCCTCGCGCAAATTCTACCGTGTGGATTACCGCTACCGCTACCGCTTAGATATTCTCTATAAGTCTGGTCAAACTGTAGGGTATAAACTATCACGTTATTTGCTATGGGGGATGATCAATATTACATTATGTTCGTAAGGACTAAGGACGCACCAAAAGGTTAGGATATTGCAGATAGTTACCGGTTTAACTTTTTAAATGATTATCATCACGCTATACCTTTATGGAGATAAGCAGTGAATCATTTTTTGAAGTGAAAACTTCTTTATGCGCGTTGGGCATTTTTGAGATGGGACTAAACCATTGATTTCGCGACACTGTGGCGACACCACCTTTCGAATCATGAAAAAGACATCAACGCGTTGATTTCCGCGGTGTTTGGAGTAAGTGACATAAACGCGTAGATTACCGCGCTGCCAATTTTTTAAAGTTTTCACTTCTCTCGGCACTCCTGGAGTGCCAATGTTTTTATTTTATTTGATTAAATAGGAACAACTAACAGCTACAGTATGCAATATTACACACAGAAAAACATAAATAACTTAAGTAATAATGTAGCCCACAGCTCTGTTCACAGATTACCATTAATAAATAAAACTTTAATAAAGTCACTAGGAGGTGAACTGTTCATGCATGGCAGTTACACTGGTTACACTAATATTTTAAAAACAGAATAAAGAAGTTTTTTTATAGCTTGTGGCTAAGTAATAACAGTCGCACGGATCAATCCAACAGGTTGAGCTACGCTTGCCGGGGTTAGTCCGTGGATAGGTGACCATCTTTACATACCGAGACTCCTCCGTGCCTCGGAAAGCACGTAAAGCCGTTGTCCCGGATGTGTCATTCGTGAATCTTTGACAGTCGTTACGGGTCGTCAGAAGCTCAAAGGTCTGACAACCAGTCTTACCAAGGGGTATCGTATTATCTAGTTACTTGCTTGTGGAGGTCAAATAGACCGACGCTCCATGTAAAATACTGGAATACAGCTGCATTTGGTAAGACTGCAAGCCAACCCCAACATTGTTGGGAAAAGGCTAGGCAGATTGATTGAAAGAAGTATTTTAAAAACAACAGCAAACAATTAGTCTGAGAGTTCGAGTGTACATACGAAACCTTTACAAAGAGCACGTAAATATAGGTATCTATGTGTTCGAATGCTTCATTGTAGGATATATCAATAGCGAACTTTGAAAAAAGCAAATAACTGAGCGGTTGGACGATTGCTTTGCAAACCTGTGTTTGTAATTCAATTCCTAACTATTAGTTTGTATTTTTAGGGTTCCGTACCTCAAAAGGAAAAAACGGATCACTCGTGTGTGTCTGTCTGTCCGTCTGTCACCGCGAATTTGCTCCGAATCTAACGGACCGATTAAGTTGACATTGGGTACACATATGTATTTTTGTGATCCAAACACGGACGTGTAACGTAAATAAATGGATTTTGAATATGGGGGTCATTTTTGGGGGGCAAATAAGAAAAAAAAGAAATTTTTACTAACTATACAGTGTGACATATCAAATGAAAGGACTTTTGCTAAGTTTTCAAATATATTTTTTCATAAGTTTAAAATAAAACATTTAAAGATATTTAAGAAAATAGATGAAAATTGACCATTATCTCCGAAACCACTGGTGCCTGACACTGGTTTTCAACTGAACCTTATGTTACAAGTACGTCTTACGGATGTAAATCAGTTTCAACTGAACCTTATGTTACAAGTACGTCTTACGGATGTAAATCAGTTTTATAGTGTGTAAAGATTTAAATAAAATAAAATAAATAATATTGATAGATGAGAGTAGCAATTAATAATAAAATCAACATGGTACAATTAAGTTTAAAAAATAATTAAAGATTTATACACAGGTGTTTTGCAAAATAAATAAAATGGTATGGTTGCACAATAAACGAAGGACTGTCCGTCAATAAATAATAGATAACTTTATCATAACACAATTTATATCAATGAAACATTAAGGTTGGTCATGTCTAGCTTCCGTTGCGCATCCATGAGATACTGCCGTAGGCGCCTTCTAAAAGTGTCAATCGTTTCTATTGCTCGAAGAGGTGGTCGCAGGTTATTCCACACTTTAGAAGCCGCATAACGGAAACTACCTCTAAAAGCTGCTGTACTATGAGACTACGAAACCCTTCATTGTGTGTGGTTCGACACGCCCTTGGCCGGTTTTTTGTGGTTCTTTTTTATAAGGGTTCCGTACCTCAAAAGAAAAAAAAACGGAACCCTCATAGGAACACTCGTGTATCTGTCAGGCTGTCTGTCTGTCTGTCCGTCTATCATAGCCAATTTTCTCCGAATCTAATGGACCGGTTCAATTGAAATTTGGTACACATATGTATTTCTATGACCAAAACACGAACGTGTAACGTAAATAAATTAATTTTGAATATAGGGGTCACTTTTGGGGGACAAGAAAATAAATAAAAGTTGTGGCAGTCCGGGAGTGCTGATAGAAGTGAAAACTTGAACAAGATCGCCTTGGTGGAAGAAAAATACTTGTATTGAACTTTGGTATGTAACCTAATCTAAATAAAGAGCACAATCGCGTTTACAAAAAAAAAATAGGTTTCGGAAGAACCTTTAAAGTAAAAATACTTGCATAGAACATTGATCCGTAACATAGTATAAATAAAGAGCACAAACGCGTTTACAAAAATGAGGTGTCGTCATGGTGTCGCGAAATCAATGGTTTAGTCCCATCTCAAAAATGCCCAATGCACCTAAAGAAGTTTTCACTTCAAAAAAAAGTTTTCAAACTATTCCGTGTGACATATCAAAGAAAAAGATATTTACGAAAATAGATGAAAATTGACTATTCCCCCCTTCTCTCCGAAACTACATGGCATAAAATTTTGAAAAAATAAATAAATACAGAGAATGGATCTTCACTCATAGATTACAGGAAACCTATAAGAAGTCTATGGTCTTAAAATAACATGGTAAATCTGTCAATATTGTGCGTACAAACTTATATTTGCAGTTGGAATGTATGGGGGAACATGTATTTCAACTGCAATGTTAAAAGAAGAAGAAGAAGAAGAATAGTACATTACTTCAGAGGGAAGAAAGTGACAGTTCCATACCGAGATTATGGCATTTGCGCCACGAGCTTGCGAGGGGCGCAAACCATTTGAGGTATGGAACTGTACTTTATTCTGAGGGATGTATAGTGCTTTTTATTACACCTACGAGGAAAATTATGGACATAAATGCATAGAAATGTTTATATTTAGTTAAAAGTACAATTATTAAAAGTGCAGCTATTATAAGATGTTACATTTTGTCCGGGTATCTTGATATTTTGAGACATGTTTACATCTTGAGTTAGTTGAAGGCTTGAAGAAGGCTGCGGTGATGAGCTACGAGGAACCACTGGTAAGGGCATTAGTGTCGCGCTTGTACTCGGCTGAGGCTGAAGCGATGATGAAGCTGGATTATTAGTGAAAGCCATTGATTCTGTTATTTGTTCGTTGATTGGTTTTTTATTTCCTATTGAGTTCTCAATATAGCTTTCGGCGACTGTGCTCGATTTCCATCCACCGTGCCACTTGATCGTGGTTAAATCAGCTCCCGAGTCAGCTAGTAATGTGGCAGTAGTCCTGCGGAAGCAGTGTCCGGTGTATTCCTCTGGTTTAGGCAAATTTAAAAACGTAGCGATTATTTTCGGGATTTGACTAATTTTATTTTTGCCCTAACTTGTCTTACGCATTGGTTATTTCTGTACTGCAAAAGAAAGCGCTTGGTACTCAAATTATCAGGTCGTAGTTCTTTATATTTCCTTACAATGGTATAAAAATTGTCACCAATGACAAAAGATCTCTGAATTTTTGTTTAAGTGTCTGGTATCTTCACTACCATAACATTTCCATGAATTTCGAGGTCATCTGTAGATATGTTGGTCAGTTCTTGGCAACGACAGGCACCATTTACGCCTAAAATCAAGACGACCTGTAAAATTATAGACAAGAATTAGGTAAGTATGTATGTACTACGTGAATGCAAAAGGTAATCATAAACAGGTAAAAGCCAGGACTTACCTTCAGTCCCAAGTATTGGTCATCAGGGGCGTTTTGTAAGAAATTATCAATTTCTGTTGCAGTCAGCACTCTTGACTTTTTACTGCGAAATCCTTCAGATTTCCTTTTAAGGAATGCGGTCAGTTTCGGGTACTCCTTTATGTTGATGTTATTTTTTGTTAAAATCGTGGTTCTTAGCATAGAATGCATAGCCCATAACGTGCTCGGCTTATATTGTTTTGCTTTCTCACTAAAATACGAGAGCAATACATTTTCAGAAAATGAAGTCGTTTTCTTTTCCTTTTGCCAACGTATGAAATTTTCATAAGTATTGTTGTATCTGCATTTAGATTTTTCCGGCAACAGATTATCAACAACTCCTTGGGCCGTCTCTAATAGTTCTGGCGGTGTGTTAGGGATAACATCATCACTGTCGCTCGAAGTATCCATATTTTACAAAAAACACAAAGATAAATGTGTTTTTGCGAAAATGCGCGGGCTTTTCCATTTTTTATTCGCCCGTTTCTGGAGTAGGCTAAGATCATAAGGTCATGCAGCCACTTCTTCCGTGATTCCGCGCGTTTTATATACAAAAATAATTTCGTTTTTAATTTTCTGTATGCACCAAGGAGGTTGGTAACTGGTAAAAAAATAACTGTATGTGGCCAGTAACAATTTACTTGAAATTTAATTAGTAGACAGTTAAAGTCTCTTGGCAGTATGACTGCTGACAAATTAAAAAAAAGAAAAACCGGGTATGTAATGGAATTTCATACATACTTCCCACCCTTGGGTCGGAAGGATTTTCATACAAACTTCCATACCTTGGGATGAAAGGATTTGAAGGGCGGGATAAAGGCGTTTCTTCCCTCTAATTGGTATAATTAGTATGTATTTTCAGAGCAGGTGTAATGAAAAAACATTTATTTGGACACAGTTCGTGAAACACAAATAATAAAGATAAAATAAAAAATAATGTTTTAAAAACAATAGTGTGCGCCTCACGGCTGCACTAAAAAGAATGTGTGAAAATGTTAAGTTTGTATTTGGGATAAATTCATCCCAACTACGGAACCCTACATTGTGCGTAGTCTGACACGCACTTGGCCGGTTTTATTATTTGTAGTTCGTAAAACGCATTAATTCACTAAAAAGGGAAAACTTCGTTAGTTCTAGGGAAACTACGTCACCAACACTTTATAGTCACAAAACATTCAAGGTTGTGTTCTGATAATTTTAGAGCTAACTAGAATAAAAGGATTTTTTACGGGTCATAGAGTAATCCTAATGTAAAAAACACAATATTTTTAGTGCTATTTACCAAGGCCAAGTGCGTGTCGGACCACGCACAATGAAGGGTTCCATATATGGAATGAATTTATCCCAAGAACAAACTTAACACTGTAGTTGAAAAACATGTTCTTCCATGGAATGTATGGGAAAACATGTTTTTGTAACTGCAAATGTAAGTTGATCGAATGAATCGTTAACTTGTAGATTTAGCTGTGTTAGTTTTCCTTTTAATTTCGTTATATATACATCGCCTTTATCCCGCCCTTTACTTATTTATGGAAAACATGTTTTTGTAACTGCAAATGTAAGTTGATCGAATTAATCGTTAACTTGTAGATTTAGCTGTGTTAGTTTTCCTTTTAATTTCGTTATATTACACACACTTGACTCTAACAAAAATTAGCATATTATGTATTTAAAGATTTATTTCACAAACGGAGCCCTGAATCCAAAAATGGTTTCCACACACTCCACTATATGTTTGAAATACCTTTCCAACGACACCCCATACCATGGGATAGACGAGAAAAATAATCTACTTACCTTAAAAAAAATATTTTACCACTTTGTCGGCGTGGTTAATATGTATACCCATGCCAAATTACAGCTTTCTAGTACTAAGAGTCTCCGAGATAAGCCGCGGATAGACAGACAGACAGACGGACATGGCGAAACTATAAGAGTTTCTTGTTGTGTACGGAACCCAAATACCCGATCACTATAAAAAATGCGTTTATTTCTTCACACTGTACGGAGCCCATCGTCGTTTACGTTCCTGAGGACAGTTAATTTTGCAGAGTATGCCACATTCATGTCACCTTTCTGACGGTGACCAACACTGGGATGACCCTCTCACGGAGGCCAGTGTTAGCGACAGCGACAGTCCCAGCCTTCTGCAATATTTGTTTACCATCATTTTAGTGTTTCGTGGAATCGCAAACTTAGTTCTGTTGTGGGAGAAATATCGGCATCATTTATTCGAAGACTTTTTCCGAAGTTTGCGGCCTACTACTGAAGGTGACATTGAACAAAATTATGAACGCGTTCGTTCTAAACAGTTGTCTTAATTCACTTCAAGACGTGATCATTTCCATCGGTGGCAATCCATTGATACTCGATCAATGGTTTGCCACCGATGGAAATGATATATGGAAATATAGTGCGTTGCTGGCTCCGCAATCATTGGCACATCAAGACCGCGGAAATCGGGAATACACCGGTGAAACTAATTACAATCCGGGTGCAATGAGTACCATCGTCTACGATGAGCAGGAAAAACATTTAGTGGCATCCTTGCAGAGGTCAGAAGGCAAGGCAAAATTGCAATCGCGGTAGCGTCTTCCGAAATTGCTGCCACACTGTTTCCTGGTGGCAAAACAGCACACGCCATGTTTAAGATTCCCATCGATTTAGAAAGCAATTGTGACTGTACATAAATTACCCTAGGCTGATAAAATTTTCGTTTTTCCTAATTATACTAATATTAGTGGTTAGGTCGGTTCCCCTTACGGGGAAAAACAGTGCCCCTCCTTTCCGCACTGTTCTGTAGGGCTCGTCCCAGCTGGTCACCCTCCCACCGATATAAGATAGAAATGGATTCCCATAACCTAAACTGCCTTGTTCCGACTTAATTAAGTTAAGGGGAAGGGATGGATACAAGGTGAGACTAATATTAAGTCCGGAGGACACGGTGGAGCATACGGTGGAGGTCTGCCCAGCTTGGGCGGAGCATCGCCGTGTCCTCGTGGAGGCGATCGGCGGCGGTGATCTCTCGCGTCCGGCCCTGGTTCAGGCCATGGTACGGAGCGAGAGGAAGTGGGAGGCCGTCACCTCCTTCTGCGAAGCGGTAATGGTCGCGAAGGAGGAGGCGGAACGCGTGAGGGAGAGGCAAATTTCGCGCCCTCACGCCCCTAACCGCCGCAGGAGGAGACGCCCAGGGCGTCGGGAGTCGCAAGCCGATTTCCGGCCACCGTAGGCGCGGGCTTGCGGACTGTGAGCAATGGGTAGCTCACCGTTCGATAAGGACCAGGCCCGGGTCGACGGCGCATTGTGTTCCACGCGCGCCTCAAAGAGATGTCAGCATAATTGGGGTCCGCTAGGGGGTCCGCTAGGGCCGATGCCTGCCGGGGTTGCGAAGAAAACCGAAAGGGAGATCGTGGCCCCCGGCAACAGGGCAACCGAAGGAACACAGGTGGGTTTTAGTCAGTAAGAGTCTGATACGCCCTCCCGCTCCGCCTAGAGCGGGAGAAGTTATTTGATGATTTCCCACCCAAAAAAAAAAAAGACTAATATTAGGAATTTACAGTTGGTAAACATAAGAATTATAATATGAAGCTAAGAAGATAAGAGGGTATGCAAAAGTATATAATATAATATTATGTTTTAGTATTATAAATATTGGAACGCCAACGTCTCCTCCTCTTGCAGTTGAGTACCAATACCTGCAGTATAGCCTTGGTAAGGTGAAGGGGTAAAGGGATCGTTACGCTTGCGCTTTAAATCACTATTTATATGTACGTTTATTTGTCTGTTTACAATGTACCAATTTCAGTGAGACCGGGAACCATTTTACAACGTTTTGTCTCATTATACGTGTTCTGCTAGACCTAACGCATAGAACCTCTGAAGAACTAATACGATCCTAACGGAACACGTTCCCTAAGCATTAAATAAATGCCTTACTCAATCCTAAGACAGATTACTGCAAAGTCAACTGTTATTGAGGAAGGCAAGTATTGAGTAGTTCTAATCGCGTACTTATGTGAAAGACACCCTTACGGCGGCCTAGCCCCGTTTTATTAATATAATACAAAACTAGCACAAGCGCACCGTAGACTCAGTCTCTAGCAGAATACATTACGATCGTACCTGGTGAACGCCGAAGTGGTGGTTCGTCACTTCTCACTCCCTTAATCTGCCCATTTAGAGGATGTGGTGCGGCTAATAACGGCTTTGCGTCCCAATAGCGTTTCTCGATAAACTGGCGATTTAGTAATAGTCCTACAGAACGGACGGGGTTTTTTTATCGAGACACGATCTCTAGCGTTCTTTAAACGTCTACCAATTCAGTTTGGGGTACTTGGTGAAGCCTACCCCCGCTCCCTGGACATGTGCGTCAACAAGCCTCACGCAAAGTATTCTGTGGCGAGACTTTTTTGGATACAGAAATCATCACTAACGTTTGGTTGTTTTATAATGCAATTACAGATTGGCTTTATAGCTTCGTTCAGCTTTAAATGAGCTGTGAGTATTTATGGTTCTGTAGTCCAACTATGGTAGAAGGCCTTCAGCATTTCCCTATAGCCAAATGCAAGTGACAATAATCTGCCAAGGTACGGATTAGGATATGGACACGTAATACACGGGAATGTAGCGTTAATTATAGAATACGATACACTAAATAAGAGTTAGCTCGACATTCTGGAATAAAGTATCATTAACAGCTGGTCAGCGATATCACGTAACTGTTACCTATAATAACAATGCAATCAACTTGCAAGAATAATTATAATGGTGAGAGAATTAGATTACAACTCACTTACAAAGTACTGCACACATTACCAGTTTTGTCTCAGACTCAGCTCTCGCTCTCTCACCACCAGTCGCACCAACAAACACACACTCACACATATTACATTAAGTACTAAATAAGTCTAATCTGGGCTTTAACCCAACCAAATTTAACTTAATAATTAATACTCGTTATCTTGCGATAGCCCACTCGAACATGGCCTCTTGGTATTTACCAATCCTTCTAACTTAACTAGCCTAGCCTCAGACGTCCGTATCCTATCGTGGCCAATTGCCCCGACTTTATTCTTCAGTTCCCTATATTCCTCAAGCCCCACATTTGGCTCAGCTTCCCACAGTTTCACAGAATAGTTTAATGGCTGTTTTTGTACAAATTCTCAATTGCTTTAAAAGTGCCTGTTTGAATTGCCTGAGCCCGATTAAATGGTTACCAGATGCTGGCACTAGTATTGTGAGTTGAGATTAGAAATAGGATATTTTACTAGTTTCTTTAGAATTCGATGAAATATTGCATTCGACCTTTTCGTACTTTGTTTCCCATTAAATAGAGAATTTATGTGTTTCTAAGATGAGTTGAACCATGTGCTGGTTTTAAAATAATTATAACATTTTGTTATTAAAATAGGAGCAAATGACAGGCAGTCACTCAATTAAACGCCTGTTTTTGGGGTGTCACACAAGAGTGACAAGGGCGCGTGTTTAGGCATTACGCTTTCATCGTTCGGGATGAATACATTATGGCAAATAGGAAAGCAGTGGAAGCTGTAAACAGTACCCTGCTAGACATCCGCATGAACCAAAACATGACGGGTGGTGTCACAGTTCTGTTTAGTGCCGATTTCCGGTAAACAATATCTGGGTGACGCGAGGAACTAAGGCTGACGAGGTGAATGATTTGTTGAAAAGGTCGACTCTATAGTCGCAAGATCATAGACTATGTTTGACCATTAACAAACATCAACGAGCTTGGCCTGGCGAGAATTCACAATCTCAAGAATGCTCCGATGTTCTTTTTAGTATTGTCTGGTGTACGGGGACATCAGTCAAATACCGTACCAAGAAAAATCTTGGGTGTGTTAACCGGCCATTTTAACACCCAAAATGATCAAGCTGCAGCGATCAACCCCAGTATTCTCTCGCAAATTAAAGGGAGTGAAGTCATCTACATTAACACTGTTTTGGAGCAAGATGAAGCCAAACATTACCCCGTAGAATTTCTGAATTAGCTAACGGCTAGTGGACTTCCAGAGCACACCATCTAGCTAAAGGTCGGTTTCATGGTTCCACTCCTTCGGAACTTAACTTCGCTGAAACTGTGTAACGGAACCCGGCTGAAAGTCATGTCTTTGCAGAGAAATGTCATAGAGGCGGAAATTCTAACAGGTTTGGCGTTGGCGAGACAGTGTTTATACTACGTATACCAAAAATTCCCCACAATTACCCTTCTAGTTTAAACGCGTGCAGTTCCCTTTGAGCTTATGCTTTGCGATGATTATCAACAAGTCACAGGGGCACACACTGAAGGCTGCGGGTCTTTGCGTCCAGGACAAGCTGCTTCTCACACGGACAACTGTACGTCGTTTACTCCCGCGTCACCAGTCCTGACTCTATATATTTTGGCTGCTGGGAACAAAACTACAAACGTAGTATACAGGGAAGTTTTATAAAAATGTGACTATTATTGTAGTATATTGTGGTATTTTAAGACTTCCACGCGAACAAAGTAGCGGGCAGTAGTAATCTATGGATAAAAGAATATGTGGATGGAAATTGAGTATTTTAATATGACGTGCAAAGTTTTCCAATATTAAATAACTTGGAGCCTGGATCCAGCATGCGAAAGGTTGCTCGAATTACCAGCATAAATATTTAATCAAAGTCACAGAACTTTGTTCTGTTTCGTAAAAAGTAGAGAAATGTAAAGTTATCCTCCACGCTGCAAGTCGGCGGCGGCTTTTCAAAACCTGCTATTTTAGCGTCAAATGTCACTGCTGTGATAGGCAATGTTTTGGGAGGCGATCTTTAGTGTCCTAACATTATTATAGTCACACACTCAATATTCAGCCGGAGCTAGCATTCGACACTGCCGACTTTTTCACATTTGATCACGTACGTAATACCTATATTTTTAACCGACTTCAAAAAAAGGAGGAGGTTATCAATTCGACTGTATTTTTTTTTGTTGTTACCTCAGAACTTTCGACTGGGTGAACCGCTTTGATGACTCTTTTTTTATTTGAAAGCTGGTACTTCCCGTGTGGTTGCATTTCAATTTGATCCAATTTTGACAATGGCATTCATGAGAAAACCATATAAGTCTTAAATTTGCATCATGTGCGCAACAAATGGACGAATATCAATATCACGGCAACCGATTTCGATGATTCTTTTTTTATATTAACTCGTGCAGTTGCTCTTGGAAGGCACCATTTGGTGAAGTGGAACTGATGATGAAGACCACAAATGGCCACCGGAATTACTCAATAATAAGTATTACACGGGTTGCGATTCGATTACTCTAATATGGTTACAATGCAATTTATGCTCGTCACAATACATATGGAGAAGTGGAGCTGATGGTTAAGTACCAGGAGAAATCCTCAACGATTAACGTCCCTGCATCCGAAAAGCAATATTCTGTATAAGGTGATGAGCAGTTGAGATTAGGCTATTGTAACTTAGATAAATTACAAACTACCTACCCACTAAAAAGCGAGAAATAAAAACTTTTTTACATAAAAAAAAAACAACCGACTTCCAATAAACTTAAATTTTGGAAATCGGTGGAAAATAACTAAAATACAAAACCAAAGATACCGACATCCGAAATTTAAGTTATTTTTCAATTTGTAGTGTTTTTTTGGTAGTCGGTTGTTTTTTTTTTTTTTTCTTAGTTATTCTTGAGTTGTTCCATTTTTAACGAAGTAATAATGGAATAACATTATTTAAACTAGTCAGCTTGTTCGTATTAATAATAGGAGGGAATTCTACTCTCGGATTCCATATAACTTAGATCCCTTTCCTCATCCGAAAGTTATAAGTATTTGGGTATGTCGGGAGCGTTAGGCATCAACGTTGCTGACATGAAGCAATCGTTGAAAGAGCGCTTTTTTGGTCACATGAAAAAGGTATTAAATAACACTTAAGAGCAATTATAGTACAAGCTCTGTAACAAGCATACAACGTAACATATATTATTGTACAAGCTACACTCCTCTTAATATATATATAATAATAATAATAATAACCCCACCGCCGTATCTCTACGTTGACGTCTTGTGCGCTCCGAACTCTAGGTCTGTGCCGGTAGAGTTTACTTTGCCGGAACGGGTCTAGGATGAGGAGCCAGACCAAGAGAGATACAAAAACCCGCAGGGCAGCATGTGGCGAGCTGTTGGGCAGTAGCGACCCCACGAACCCTATCTCCCGGGAGAAGTCTTGTTCCTCACCTCTGGCTTGCCTTTATTGGCCGGCTGGAGTGAATACTGACGAGGAACGGAGCTCCCACCTCACTCTTGCCTTTATTGGCTGGCTTGAGTGGAGATTCGCAAGAGCAAACGTGCTCGGAGGAAGGAAGTATTCCAGTAAGATGCTGGTAGGGATCTTGACCGTACTTCCGGGATTGTCCTGATAGCCGTGGAATACCTCTCCACTCCTCTTAAGCACCTCAGGACATGTTGCCCCCTTATCGCTACGACACTTTGTGCTAGCGACCGTTTTAGGGGGCCCATTATTGAGTGTGCAAGTCACCCCCTGCCATTTTACCTGTGTATTTTATATAAAATATTGGTCAGGCAGGGGCCATAGTCTTTCCATAGCTCTAGATAACCAGTTCACTTAGCCACCCAAACCCATAATCCAATATCTTTGTTTCCATATCCTACAATAGTCTTGCACCAACCGGGGGTTGTCCTTGGGTGCACTTGCATAGCGCGAACAGGGATAATCGTCGGTTGGTGCCTCATTTCATTCAAAACGTATAACGGGCCTCTGCGAGTTGGCTTCGGCCCCTCGTACGCCTTCTACAGGTCCGGGACCCCAGGGTCCCGAGATGTGTCAAAGACAAATAAATAATAATAATAATAATCATTTATTACAAGTAACAAGACTCATAGTGTTAGTAACAATAATACTTATAAACTATGTTAGTAAAACAATCACAGAGACAAAAACCAGACATAAAAACATAAACAACGCAGATGATGACTATTGCAAGGTTACAGGCTCAGCCGAAACCTTGCAGCAGTGGTTTACAAAAACACAATCCAACCTACTTGCTATCATAGACAGGATGCTGTTGGCACTGCCCCGCGCCCTACGGACCAAGGATGCACATCGCTTTCGCATCGTCGCGAAAAAGCAGTTTACGCGGGTTTTTTTTTGCGGTTTAGTTTGGCGTTTATATATCGCCTAATTTTTTTATATATATTATATATATATTTTTTTACCAAAAATACAACTGACTTCTAAACTACAAAGTGAAAATTAACTTTAATTTCCGAAGACGGTGTCTTTGGATCAGTATTTTAGTTTTTTGCCACCGACTTCTGAAATTAATTTTTCACTTTTTAGTTTGGAAGTCGGTTGTATCTTTGGTATTTTTTTTTTCACTTCTTTTGGGTTGGTTTGTAATTTATCTCAGTTACAATAGCCTAATGTTAACTGCTCATCACCTTTTTAGAAAATATTGCTTTTCCCGATGCTGGGATTTTAATTGATGAGGAGTTCTCCAGGAGCTGATGGCGGAGTCACTATCAGCTCTACTGCACCATATGAATTGTGACGAGCATCAATTGCTTACCAGCCATATTAAAGTAATCGAATCGCAACCCGTGAAATACATATTTTTCTGTAGTTCCGGTGGCCATCCGTGTCCTTTATCATCAGTTCCACTTTACCAAATGGTGTTTTTCTAGAGCAAATGTACGAGTTACTTTAAAATTACTCAATCCCAATTGACCATTAAAAGGTCATTTTTATCTATTTTTACCTTTGAAACAAATAAGCCTGTTATAGGATTAAGGTACACTTGAGCAAAAGTGTACCTTAATCCACACAATGGTGACACCCGGGCGAGCAAGCCCGGGTGTCACCATTGTGTGGATCGCCCGGAGGACATGGTGGAGCATTCGGTGGAGGTCTGCCCAACTTGGGCGGAGCATCGCCGTGTCTTCGTGGAGGCGATCGGCGGCGGTGATATCTCGCGTCCGGCCCTGGTTCAGGCCATGGTACGGAGCGAGAGGAAATGGGAGGCCGTCACCTCTTTCTGCAAAGCGGTAATGCTCGCGAAGGAGGAGGTGGAATGCGTGAGGGAGAGGCAAAATTTGCGCCCTCACGCCCCTAATCGCCACAGGTGGAGACGCCCAGGGCGTCGGGAATCGCAAGCCGATTTCCGGCTACCTTAGGCGCGGGCTTGCGGACGGTGAGCAATGGGTAGCTAACCGTCCGATAAGGACCAGGCCCGGGTCGACGGCGCGTTGTGTTTCACGTGCGCTTCAAAGAGATGTCAGCAGAATTGACGGGGTCCGTAAGGGCCGATGCCTGCCAGGGGTGCGACGAAAACCGAAAGGGAGATCGTGGCCCCCGGCAACAGGGCAACCGAAGGAACACGGGTGGGTTTTAGTCAGTAAGAGTCTGACACGCCCATGACGACTTCTCCCGCTCCGCTCAGAGCGGGAGAAGTTATTTGATAATTTCCCACCCAAAAAAACTAGTTCACTTTTGCTTGTGGGAATTTTGGGCCACAGAAATACGTGTTTGAACTGTACTGATGATTTATTTGCGACTGTTTTTATAGGATAATATTTCTAAATAATATAATGGCCCACACTTATGCATACGTACTTGTTAATCAACTTCACACATACAAGGATTCTAACTTAAAATACCGCCCACCAAAGGGCCTATTTGCCCTTTTACAAAATAAGTAGGTATCATAAACATAACTAAATGACAGTGATAACTACTGAGTTACATTCGGTATTCAAGCAAAAATACCTAATTAATGAACGCAAACAAAAATTATGTTTGAATGTCTATTGGTAAATAACATAACTTATTAAATGATCTTTTTACACCACTCTTCACACTGTACACCCGTATCACACCGTCAGTACCTGGATGTTTGTCCACTATACGTCCCATTATCCATTGACCTGGAGGTAAATTATCGGATTTTATCAGCACAATGTGTCCTATGCCAAACTCCTTTACTTTGTTGTGCCATTTTGAACGTTATTACATTCTTGACAAGTATTCTTGCTGCCATCGGTGCCAGAACCTTTGCTGATGTTGCCATCTTGACAAATGACTCATTGGTATATCTTGGAGGTCTGGAGTCGGAACAGTGATCACCGATAAGAAAAAGGGGTTAGTGGTTGAAGGTTATTAGTGTCCGTGTCGTCTATTATGCTTAAAGGCCGAGAGTTGAGGCAAGCCTCAACTTGACATAGCAGCTTATCTCTTCGTAGGTCAAATGCTAGGTTATGATCCGTTTTAAGTGATGTTTCATAGACTTCACCCCAGCCTCCCACAGTCCGTCCATTTGTGGGCTATAGGCCAGGATGAAGTGCCACTTAGTTCCATCTATTGCTAACGTCTCGGCAATTAGACCGTCGAATTGTAATTTAGCTGCAGCTCAATCTGCGGCAAGTATCCTATTTGCCCCTACGAAGTTCCGTCCTTGGTCGTTCCATATCTGAGCGCATCTTCCGCGTCTAGCTACAAACCTTCGGAAGGCATCTGACGTGAGATCTCCTACTAGTTCTAGGTGAACCGCCTTTTTCGACATACAGACAAAAAGAGCGATGTACGCCTTGTTCGTCCTCATCCTGAACAGGAACTTTTCGAAACAACCGTGTCCGGTGAGGACCTGCGTCAGGTGGAAGGTGAGGATGCCGAGGCGCTTCTCTAGCCACTCCTCAAAATGGGGACTTATCGCCGCAGTTGTGGCATGCCCCGCGTTGTGTTGCGACAATCGCACTCTCCATGACGCTATGAAATCCCGCCGGAGCTCTGTCCGTTGTGTCGTGATTTTTCGCGGCAGCGGACTTAAGCCCCGGCGTTTCGCCTCACCGCAACACTCCAAAATGTGTACGAGGACTTTTGCCCCCAGGTCCCATGGCGGTAATCCGGCAAGAAGGCTCACCACTTAGCAGGAGACCGTGTGGTATCCTCGGGCTAGCCGGAAGGCCATGACCCTTTGGGAAGCGTTCAACTGGCGGGCTGACCATGGCCTCACGGAACGCGCTCAAACCGGTACCCCGTAAAGGGCCATGGATCGTATGACCCCCGCGTAGAGCTTCCGGCAAGAGGCGCTTCAAGGCAGCCCCAGCCTACTTTAGTCTGGCAGCCAAACGTCTGAAGTGCTCCACGAAGTTCTCACTAGGGAGGTCGGCGCACAGCACGCAGTCGTATCCGATGACCCACTGATGCGGCCCCAGGACTGACCCCTGCGGGACACCGCGCTACATCTCTCGCCGGTTCCACTATCCTTGGTGACCGGGGTAGATGACGGCCCTGTACATCAAATAGGCCTCGATATAGGAGTGACTCCCTGATGCAACTCCAAGGCAGAGTGTTAAATGCATTGGTGATGTCTAGAGACACCGCAAAGACGACCCCACCCCGGGCAAATATATCCCCTGTCGTGATGGCCAGCACGCGCATGATGGCGTTCACCGCAGAGCGCCCCCGCGGCAATCAAATTAGCTCTTCGTCAAATCTGGCCCCACCCGCACCAGCCGCCCGACGAGGCGGTCTGCAATGACTCTTTCAAAGAACTTACACGAGTAGCACAATGGGCCGATAAGTGGACGGAAAATCTGCAGGGCGCCCCGGCTTCTTAGGACCAGTTTCCCCGTCTTCCAACGAAGTGGAAACTGGCCCCTCTTGAAACATGCGCTTAGAAGTCCTCTTAGTCGAGGCCCGAGGCGATGCCTTGGAGGCTCCTCCAAGGCCAAGACCCAGGCTTTTCCAGGTAAGCTGTTGGGTCATGGGGCGGTATTTTTGGCATTCAGCCCGCGTACCGCCACTCTCATTTCTACTTCGGTCACCTCCGGAGCATCGTCGTCGTCGTCGTCGGCGGTGTGGTCCACATCGGGTACCGCAATAGGCGGAGCCATAGGCGGGGGAATATGGAATATGTACCCCTCTTGAAGGGAAAAGAGCGTTCACCACGTCCCCCACAAGCTGGGGCCGGAGACTCTGCGTCAGTGAGGGAGCCCATTGGCGGAGTTTCTCCCGCACCATTTTATATGGGCACCCCCACGTGATGTTAAGTTTGTTCTTGGGATAATTTCATCTCAACTGCGGAATCCTTCATTTTACGTGGTCCGACACGCACTTAGCCGGTTTTTTGTAATTAAATTAACTGTCTTTATGCCTTTGCGCGCGATTGTGTTTTGGGATTTATTGTAAGACACAATTACAAGAAATCTCATATTTACTTAATATCAATGGATGTGCCTTTAGAAGCAGTTGAGTTATGCCTTTGATAAAAAAATTAATAAACAGATAAGTGCGTTTCGGACCACGCTCAATGATTGGTTCCTTAGATGGGATGAATTTATCCCAAGAACAAAATTAACAGTGTAGGTGAAAAATATGTATACGGAATGTTTGGGAGATTTTTTTTTTAACTGCAAGTGTTAGTTGGTGGATTATTACTCGTTAACTTGTAGAGCCTACTTAGCTGTGATAGTTTTATTTTTTATTTTATTTTATTCAATAGGAACAACAAACAGCTACATTATGCAATATTACACATAGAAAAATATAAATAACTTAAGTAATAGTGTGGCCCACAGCGCTGTTCACAGATTACCATTAATAAATAAAACCTTAAAGCCACTAGGAGGTGAACTGTTCATGCATGACAGTTACACTAATATTATAAAAACAGAACAAACAAGTATAATAAAAACACAACAACAAACAATTAGTCTGAGAGTTCAAGTGTCTCATACAAAAGGCTACGAAACCTATTTAAAGAGCATGTAAATATATCGATGTGTTCGAATGCTTCATTATAGGTTGCTGCCATTCGCCGAACTGGTGAACGTAGACCAGTGTTAGATCGGCAAGTACCTACTGCAAAGAGTTTGCCTGCACGCACCTGCCGTCTCTAGACAGTTCTGGGGACTGCATAGCATAATACATTATTTAAATCTATACAGTCAAAATTGCCATTAACAATGTTATACAATGTCATTGCTTCTAATTATTTACATCTAGAGCTAAGTGTCAAAAGCTTGTATTTACTGAGCAACTGGTTATACTGTACATAAATGTTGTGACACCTGTAGTGCATTGCACGAAGAAATCTACGTTGGACGTTTTCTATCATGTCAATGTATTTGCCATAGTACGGGTTCCAGATGGATACAGCATATTCGAGCTGGGAACGGACTAGGGTTTTATATAGGCAGAGGTACGAAGAGGTCCGCTTAAAGTCATGAGTGGATCTCATTATAAATCCATACATTTTATATGCTTTATTTACAATTTGTTCGATATGTAAATCCAAGCAAAGTTTTGAGTCAAGCAATATGCCAAGATCATAAACCGAATTTACTTTATTCAATAAACCATTACATAATGAGTAAGAAAACCTTATGATGTTTTTGTTTTTGGTAAAATTTAGGTAATTGCACTTGGGAATGCTCAGATAGAGCTTACTACTGTAACAATAGTCCGTTAGTCGATCCAAGTCCTCTTGTAGAAGATAGCAATCCTGAATGCTATGAATGGGTCTGTATACTTTAAGGTCATCAGCACATAACAAAAATTTTGAATGATGAAAACATATACCTATATTATTTATAAAGATAATGATTAAAAGAGGACCGAGAGTGGAGCCTTGTGGGACACCACATGTAACCCGAGTAGCAAGAGAGTGGTATCCGTTAATAACAACCCACTGACAACGGTTAGTGATATATGATGTGAACCATCGCAATAAGTTACCACGAATACCATTGAAAGCTATTCGGTTCAGCAACAATTCATGATCCACTTTGTCAAAAGCTTTCTGAAAGTCCGTGTACACTGCATCAACCTGTATACGATTGTCGATGTTATCAAATAGGTCATAGAAAATACCAATAAATTAGTGGTCGTGGATCGCTTTTTCACAAAACCGTGCTGTTGCTGTATAATAGTGTTATGTAGGACAGGGTACACATCGATATGCACCAGTCTCTCAAAAAGTTTCGACAAGGTAGATAAAATAGAAATAGGTCGGTATTGCTCAACAATACGCTTAGATCCACTCTTGTGTACAGATGTGATGTTACCTTGCTTCCACATCGTTGGCATAACACCTTCTCTGATACATTTGTTGTAGATTATAGCCAGTGGTCTACAGATATAGGCAGCAGTATTTTTAAGAAAAAACGCAGGCAGTCCATCAGAACCTGGTCCCTTAGACGGATCAAGGGCTTTCAGTTCAGCCAAAACAAATTCTTCCTTAAAGTGCAAGTCAGAAACTTACAAAAATTAGCACTTAAAATTTTCATGATTTTATTTTACCTCTTTCAAACTCAATGCATTTATTTCAAATAAACCAATTTCAGGCACTTTTGAATTGTCAAGGGGTCGATCAGTCAGAAAGATGAAGCTAGTTGCCCATTCCAAAGCGTAGTAGGTACCTATGGAGAAGAACGGGCAAGAAACTCCATGGACACTCTTTTAAATCACAATATGGTTATAAAATATTGGTTACATCATTCATGTTTAAGTTATAAATGTGAGAACGATGCAGAACGATAAAAGCGTCCGTAATAAAAAATAATACAACTCAAAAATCAAATTAAAATAAGCCATAGCAGCTAGAAGATGAGCAGTCCTTACTGACAGCGCCCGTCCACGAACATGACGCATGGATTAGCACCATTCAGCTCAACCATTTTGAAGTGAACTAAATGATCCAACACACACGCCACCGTCAGCGAGACATTAGAGTGAGCATGACATATTCTCAGCCACAAGGGCACATTCAGGTCAATGAAAGACGTACCTAGTAAATGGTAGCTTTAGTACTCACACGTGTTATGGAATTATACAATGCTAAGGGATTGAATTTATATAATGCAAAGATGAGTAGTTTTTTAAATCTTCAGCAACTCCATCAGTATTTTCAAATGAAAATCAATTAGTTTATGTACCTTTGTGGAGCAGGAGCAGCGTTTAGCCAAGCATTTAAATCAGCGATGTAATCCCCCAACTTATAATATGCTTGGCTGCATAGCGTGCGTTTTATATAAGATTTAAATTTCGTTTCATTCAGTTGAAGTATGTGGGGAAGTGTTTTATTGTTACATTTTAAACAGTACCCCATGAAAGATGAGTCCACTTTAGCCAATCTGAAACCTGGTTGAATTAATTGGTCCCTATTTCTAGTCATATAATTGTGTCTTGCACCTCTTTTACTAAAAAGATGTAGATTTTTCCTTACGTACATAATGTTTTCATAGATATATTGACAAGGTACCGTCATGATGTTAATATCTTTAAACAGTTCCCTTAGAGAGTGGCGCCTGCGGAGGCCACATATGGCTCTGATGGCTCTTTTCTGCAGAATAAAAATAAACTCGATGTCTGCAGCCCGATCCCATAGTAAAATACCGTACGACATAATACTATGAAAGTAACTGAGTAGCCTCGCGGTATTTACATCAGTAGCTTTTTTGACTGTTTCCTTCGTCGTTATGATAAGTTGTCAGCAGCAGTGTCCTGGGCGCGATCGGCCCACTCCTCGTTGTTTATATCCAGCTGCGACACAACATAAGCTCAACCTGTAGGTCGCCGCTGTTCATCTCAAGTTAACGTGATTGCAAGTATTATAGTTCTAAGTTATGAATACTATTCAGCACAAAACATTATATGACAAAATCACTTTACGCATTTGTCTGTATGTCCGAATTTTTCTTCTAAAATACGCAACGAATTTTGATGAGGTTTTCAACATCATTTAGAGAATGTCTTCCGGAAGGTTTATAATAAGGTTTATAATTCTTTTATATTAAACGTAAACTTAGTACTGAAACTTAATGTTTTAAAAACAAGTTGTGAAGAGGCACTTTTTTGAGCGCTTACATAGCGTGCGTTAAGGAAACCGTTACAGATAGATCAAATTTATGTTCTACTGGATTGTATATCTTAAAACAAAATCAACAGAAAAGTCCGCGATAGAGTTTGGCCACGCTAAGTCTGCAATGGAATAAATGGGCAACCCCAAAAAGTTTTATGTATGGCAAACTTTTACATCAGTCTGTTATATCAGTTTCGGTGTACTTGAAATGCTTACGGTAAAAGTTGTTTTCATAAAATAAAGTAGAAAACGGTTAGACCTATTAAAAGTAGAGTGCGGAATTATCATATGATATCATAAATATGATATGTAAATTCCAAGATGTGAAATAATAACAAGATGTCGTCCTTAACTGAAAACGACAATGTTTACAAGATATCGAAAAGTTGACGTGTTGACGTGTGTGTTGATCTAATGACTTTGATATTTTGTCTTTTGATTCTTGCCTAAATTTTGTGTAATAGACTATTACCCGGTTTCTGAAGTACCCATATAAACTCTCAATAGCTATTGATTCATTAAAGTTAAGCTTAAATAAACGTTGGTTAACTGTCACTGCCTTTCTGAATACGCAACTAATCATTTAGTAACTATGAAACCGATAACTAGTTCCTTAGTTGTCGCTAGATGGGTCTTTATATGTAGATGCGATCTCTTGATCGCATCTAAAATTATTATTTTATCCATCGTTAATACTTTTATTTATTATAATATTTTTTTGAGATTAGATAAGTGGCTTAACACTGTTTTAGTTAAAAAATATGATAAGTCTTTATTTATGAGCGGTTGTAAACGACATCATTGTTAATTTTTTAAACTAAACATCTGTCTAATCTCACCATCTGTCTAAGTATCACTTCATTGTTTTTGCTTCGCGTGGTATTATTTTTATTTTACTGTTTGATTTTAAATTTAAAGTCTATTTGTTTTTCCAATTGTTTATGCTTTATTAATTCCTTAATAACATAATGGAATCTGGAAAACATAGTAAAAAAAATACTGAAAGAGAGAACATGCTTCTTATCGAAGTGGCTAAAGACGAAGAACACTTATTTCTCCTTTTAATAATTTTAAATATTCTACTTAGCTTTCACTGGCAATTTATTTAATTAGTATACGTTAAATAACCTAAAAGTTTATGTAGTCTATGAAATAAAACGTCAAAAATATAGTTATGGAACCGATAAACGGCACACATTGGTCATTTAAGTTAACAAAGTCAAATCATTTATTTCAAATAGGCCCATGTATGGCACTTTTGAACGTCAAAATTTACAAAATAATATAATTGATTCTTATCGCCCCTTCCAAAAGGTAGTTTTCGTATGGAAAAGAATGGGCAAGAAACTCTACCGTTACTCTTTTAAAATGTTTTACATTAGTTTATATAAGTACGTACATTAGTGAAATAATTATATGTAAAGACGATGCACCTAGAATAAAATTACTATACCACAATAGGTAAAAACAATTAAAAATGAAGCAACGATAGATAATCTAATTATGCTCACATATTTACAAACATTGTAAAAGTAAACAATTTTCCTGTTTTTTTTTTAAATTATTAAGTCAATGTGTGAGGCAGTAATCACAGAATGTAAAATCAATGTCATATAACACAAAATTATAAATTTTACAATTAAATTAGCAATCTGTTTGATTTTGTCTTGATTCTAAATTGTCCTATGGAGCAGGACCAGCATATTTTCAAGCACTCTTATCTTGTATATAATCCTCTAATTTGTAATATGTTTGTTTACAAAGTGTACTTTTAATATGAGATTTAAATTTTCTTTCATTCAATTGCAATATGTCACAAGGTATATTGTTGTTACATTAACCCCATAAAAGATGTATGTACTTTAGATAATCTGAAATGGTTGATCTAGTTTATCTTTATTTCTAGTATTAAAATTATGTCTATCACTTATTTTATTAAAAAGATGTGGATTTTTCTTTACATACATAATATTTTCATAAATGAATTGGCAAGGTACCGTCATAATATTAATCATTTTAAATAGTTTCCTGAGAGATTCGCGGCAACGTAGATTATAAATGACTCTGACAGCTCTTTTTTGCTAAATAAAAATGCCATATAACATAATGCTGTGAAAGTAACAAAAATAGACCAAACGCGTGGTTTCTACATCGTTATATGAGGTTCCCATTGTAATTTCTCGTCTAACGTGAAAACTGACAACAGATTTGGAATGAGCGTGGCAGAATCATACAAAATCAGGTATGAAACTTCATAAAACAAAACTACTGCTTATCAGTGTTATAAATGGCTCTGACAGGTCTCTTTTGTAAAATAAAGATGGATTCAATGTCAGCAGCCCGACCCCACAATAAAATGCCATACGACATAATGCTGTGGAAGTAGCTAAAATAGACCAAACTCGCGGTTTCTACATCTGTTAACTGTCTTATCTTTCTAACAGCATAAGCGGCCGAGCTTAGCCGCTCCGCAAGAGATGTTATATGAGGTCCCCATTGTAATTTCTTGTCTAGCGTGATTCCTAGGAAAGCCGTTTGATGAATAAATTCCAGTTTTTCCCCTTTCAATATGATGTGATATTCGCTACTTCTAACATTAGGTAATTTAAATCTAATGCGTTTGGTTTTTTTTTTATTTAGTACCAAATTATTTACCGTAAACCAATCCTGGACCTGCAGAATAGAGCTATTCACGTCTTCATGATTTTGTGACCGTTGGTTTATTTTAAAGATTAATGATGTGTCATCTGCAAATAACACCATCTTCGGTTAATTTTGAAGTAATTGCGGTAAATCATTAATGTAAACTAAAAAGAGGAATGGACCCAATATCGAACCTCGAGGAACGCCCATTGCCATTTCAGACCCTAATGAGTTTACGCCGTTTACCTGAACTTTAACCCTTCTATCTCTCAGGTATCATCTAAGTAAATTAAGAGCTGTATTCCTAATCCCATAGTGCTTAAGTTTCAGCAGAAGTGTCTCATGGTCTACACAATCGAACGCCTTCGAGAGGTCACAAAAGATTCCAATGGCATCCTGTGCTTCTTCCCAGGCATTAAAAATTTTCTTTATTAGGGTGACACCGGCGTCAGTGGTACAACGCCCTTTGGTGAAACCGTACTGTTGTTCATGAAAGATGGATTTTTTGTTAAAGTGAGGTAACATTTGATTGAGCATCAACTTTTCAAACACCTTAGTGAGCACTGGCAGAATTGACACAGGGCTATAATTGTTGGGTTCTTTACTATCACCGGATTTGAACAATGGAACTACTTTACTGTGTTTCATGAGATCCAGAAAGACTCCTTGGTCTATACTTGTAAACTAAATATGGCGCAATGGTTTCGATTATAGATTTACAGACTTTTACAGACATTCCCCAGAGATCTTCTGTTGATTTAATTTTAAGATTTTTAAGAGCTTTTATAACAGCCTGGGGGTTTGTAAACTCCAAAGGGCAAGCCTTCACATTCTGTCTAAGGCAGCAGAAAACGCGGGTTAGGAGTTTAAATTTTCAGTAGTTTTAATGGGAATATTTGCAAAAAAGTTTTCAAATTCTTGAGCTATTTTAATATCTGAGTTAATGGGGCCATGTGCAGTCTCTAAATTAAATTCCGTAATTCGCTGTTTTTTCCTATCTGTTTTATTATTTATTATTTGCCAGGTGGTTTATATTTTATCATCAGCTGATTTTATTTTATTGCTAATATTAAGAGCTTTGGCTATTTTGCACAACCTTTTAAAAGGTTTTGAATATTTTGCAACATACTTATGAAAGCTTGTATTATGCATATGTTGCTTTAGGCCATAAAGTTCAAATAGTTTCTCCCTGCTTTTACGAATACCTGGAGTCACCCAATCACTAAATAAGAACTTTGTTTAAATACTTTTAGTCTTTAGTGGAAAAGTGTCACTAAATTGCGTGTTTAATAGTGAAAAGAACTCAGCGTAGAACTACGTTGAAACGGAGTTTATCTTACATTGCGGTGTTCGGAATCGCTTTTTCACGAGTTATCGAACCAATAGCGCTATTGAATAGATAAACCACCGCTAACAGTTAATAGTGACTCAGAAACCGGGCATATGTCGTACCTATGCTCTACTTTATATGACAAAACTGTATCAAATCCACACTGCATCATGCTAAAATGACTAGACTTTACCCGGAATTAATCAGAATATAAACAAAATAACCTTTCCAAAACAAAAAAAAACAAAGTATCAAATTCTTTTTTCGTAGGACAGATAGTGTTGGCGTCTAAAGATTTTCAAATTCTGTTTTTTTACTTAGGCAGGCTTAGCGTGGTCAGACTCTAGCATATGTCTATCTTCTAAGGATGACTCACTGAATTTAATTTAAAAAATTAGTTATTTCCGAAGCTATTTGATCGGAATACTATTAATCCTTATCCGATAAAATATGTTGTTAAAATTGGCCATTTAATTAAGATTAAAATATTACATCATATAAATACTATAAAAGATATCACAGATTTAAAATTACGCGCAGTAAAATAATTATGGCTAACAGCGCGTGGCGTGGCGCTATAACAGGGTTTAATGACCTTTCCTCGGCTATTAAGGAACTGCGATTATTGAAATTAATTTATGAATTAAAAGTTTGATGACAGTTTATTGATGAGGCTAAAAAACATTAATAATTATTAAATATTTGGACGTCCAAACTCCATTAATGAAGAAGGATCCTCAATTTTTTTTATTGACCATCCATAGACCACTTTGGTTTTTATAATTGTAAGGCCCGCTCACACGGTGATGATCAGAACGATATATTGTTACTGTATAATTTGGGATCATCCGGTTTCGTGATAGTTTCATACTGCATTTTGTTTTTAACCGTATGAACATTTGAATGTTGACGTGTGCATTAGTACATTGCACCCGTGTGAAGAGGGGCGGGTTGCTAGTAATTAATAAAATAGACCCCGACAAAAACTCTGACCCACGTCCATTGATATATAAAAACCCAAGATGCACAGTCTCGAATAAAAGTAACGCTCGAAAGTGTCCCGAAACTCTATTTCTGTCTCTTTCTATAAGCTACAAGCATATATTATTGCAAGTTCAACCTTACGCCAATTGTTTAAAGTTGTTATTTTAACGCAGGTACTTAAAGCAATAAAATTTTACGACCGACCGTGGTCGGTAGGACAAGGTATTGAGTGGAGTCGAACATGACTTTTTTTTTTTCATCTTACGTTATTAGTTAGTATTTTAAGAGTTTGTAAAATTGTGTTTTAAACACATAAAGGCACTTTCAAACAGGCGCGACACGCGACGCGACACAAAGACACCGCTCGTCGCGCGACGAGCGGTGTCTTTGTGTCGCGTCGCGTGTCGCGCCTGTTTGTTAGAGCCTTAAATATACTTTTATTTCTGCATAAATATGTTTTTGGGTAGCCTATGGGTATATAAAAAAACAAATAATAACTGTTAAAATTGTTTATTCAAATATAAAGAACGAAGTATTACGAAGACGTTTTATGCCTTTTAAAGTGACATACATATTGTTACGTCGTCGTACGAACGAGATCTTTCGAGAAAGCACGGATTACAGTGTGTTTGCGCTAAAAACTTCGAGAAGCATTCCATTATTATTAGTTTGAAGTTAAGTAGGTAACTACTTATAAAAATATTAGGACTCGTCATTGTAATTTCGACCGTACGCCTAGGGCATAAAGTACCTATTTCTTTATTCGGTACAAGTAGGTTATTATTTTTTATACCTACTACTTTTGTATTTCCTGGTAATGTTTATTTGTTGATGTTTTTCTGGAACCGTTCTACACGTCGCCGGAATATTCTTGAATATTGGCGGTATAAAAGCAGAGCGCCGACACACGATGGAGTCAGTCAGTCAGTCTGATTTAGGCGATACAACGAAGCGAATCGAAGTGAACTAGAAGTGCGATATCTAAGCGAATAGTGATCAGTAGTGTATTTGTGATTAAGTTTTAAGTGTTTTGTGTTCAATAAAGTTACACACATCAAAAGTGTCTAGGGATCAACATATATTTTTGCAATAACTTTTCTCCTGATTGATATTAATTAAAATTTTCTTTAAGGATTCATCAAATAAAGTGTTTTCGTTTGTCACAGTAACGATAAACCAAGTCACCTTTGCATTAATAAAGAAATTTGCCATTTTCCTAATAAAGGGATTTTTGACATTTGAACCACTAACATTAAAATTCGAAAAAAAGACTGAAATAACAGTTTTCTTTAAAATTTTATTGGGTAACTTAAACAATTAATAATCCGTGTTTCTACCGCGAACACTAACAACACAAGAACATCGGTTTGGCATACTCAAAATGAGTTCATCCAAATCACGCTGTGGAATGGCCGCCCATGTTCGTTGCAACAACAAAAAAAGGTCTTCTTGCGACTGGATACCCTCCATATTCGGCAGAGCTCTTCTCTGTAGCATATCCCATGCATGCTCAATCGGGTTCAAGTCTGGCGACTGAGCAGGCCAGAGCAGGACATTGATGTTAGCTGCGGCGAGAGTCTGTCTTACAACTCTTGCGGTGTGCGGTCGTGCATTATCATGCATTAACTGAAATAAGGGACCGATTTGCACTTGTAGAGGAACGATGACGTCAGATACAATCGTCTCAGCATAAATTTGAGCGTTGAGGTTGCCTCTGATCCAAATCAACTCAGTTCTTCCGCCGATCCAAATACCCGCCCATACCATGATGGTTCCACCACTATAAGGATGGACTTCCTGGCAGGATTTTAATCGCTGTTGGCGTCCAGGGGTTCTCCAGTGTCGTATACGTCTTGTATCCGGTCTCATACCAAAACGAGACTCATCAGAAAAGCACACGAAACGCCATTGTTCTTCTGCCCAATTTCTGTGTTCAAGAGCCCATTGATATCGAATCCTACGATTGTGCATTGCTATAGGTGGTACCCGTAGCGGTCTTCGGGAATGAAGGTTCACTTCATGCAAGCGGTTTCTGACTGTTTGGTCGCTAATTAAGTTCCCTGAAGAGTGATGAAGCCTCACGGCTAACATCATGGCGGTTATTGTTGGAGCTCTTCGAGTTAAGATTTGAATGTATCGGTCTTGTCTCCGTGTGGTGCAGCGATACCGTCCTCCATGGCGCTCAGCCACGGTACCAGTGCTTCGGTAACGTGTCCAAAGTCGACTGATAACACTCTGACTTGTATTCAGAGCTAAAGCCACAGTACGTTGCCGGGAACCAGCTTCTATCATTCCCACGGCTCTGAGCATTTCTTCCCTGCTTAAATGACGTCGCCGCTCCATAATAACGTTGGTTTTAATCAGTAGTAGGGAAACAGTAGCACTAATAATGTCTTCAATGCGTTGTATGTTTTTATAGGGAAAATATTGACAGCTGATTTTCATCTTTTACTCGAATTTGATTAACAGTTCCTGTTTCAAATTATGAAATGCACCAAAAAGGATCCATATAAATTTATATAATCATAAATTTATTACAAAGCCACATCTCAATCTCAAGAAATCCG
The DNA here is from genome assembly GCA_916610215.1 of Omphaloscelis lunosa. NCBI lineage: Eukaryota > Metazoa > Arthropoda > Insecta > Lepidoptera > Noctuidae > Omphaloscelis > Omphaloscelis lunosa. The sequence continues at coordinate 20,798,372 of OU744263.1, read as the reverse complement.
CATAAAAATGCTTGATCCCTAGACACTTTTGATGTGTATTTAAATTGTTTGATTGGTAGTAATTAATTTATCCCATACCCAGCTCGTAACAATTTGGTGTCAGAAGTGAGGGATAAATTATGCCAATTCTACCGAAGGACGACACGGACGGTATCCGTACCAGGAGTCAGCGACAGCAGGACATGGACCAAAGGCGGTTTGGACATTCTCCAACACAGACACCGGGTGGTGTCCAGCCTACGTCAGTGCCAGTCGCTGGCCCATCCGCAGTTTCTACAGCATCAATGACGCCAGACTTGTCAGCTTTAATGACGCTGCTACAGGAGCAGTCTCGCCGTCAAGAGGAGCAGGCTCGCTGGTTGGAAGAGCAGTTGCAGCGAGACAAAGAGGAGCAAGCCCGCCGCCAAGAGGAGCAAGTCCGCCGCCAAGAGGAGCAAGTCCGCCGCCAAGAGGAGCAGGCTCGCCGGTTGGAAGAACAGTTGCAGCGAGACAAAGAGGAGCAGGCTCGCCGTCAAGAGGAGCAGGCTCGCCGGTTGGAAGAGCAGTTGCAGCGAGACAAAGAGGAGCAGGTCCGCCGCCAAGACGAGCAGATGCTCCTCATAAAGGATCTTCATGCAACTTTTGGCAAAGAGCTAAAGGTGATGAAGGATCAGGTACAGCAGCACGAGAATCGCCTCTCAGAAGCCGAAGTTCAGATCGCTGGGGTGAAGAAGGCTTTGGGGGAACTGAAGACTGGAGACGTGACTGCAGCTTCAGTAGTTGCTGCACCTTCAGCGCGGGGCTTTAAGGTGCCTCCATTCGATGGCACATCTTCGTGGTCGGCTTATAAAATTCAATTTGAGGCCGTTATGAAGGCGAATGGATGGACAAAACCGCAAGCCATGACCGCGCTCACCTTGGGCCTCCGAGACCAGGCCCTTAACATTCTTGAGGCGCTCGGCAAGAATGTAACCTACGGGCAGCTGCTGGAGGCGTTAGAGTCCAGATACGGCGACGCGCACCTGGAGCACGTATTTCGTGCTAAGTTGAAGGATCGTGTACAACGTAGTGCCGAGAACCTACAGCAGTGGGCCCTCGAAGTTGAAAAGCTGGTTCGGAAAGCATACCAGTCTGCCCCTGCACTTATCGATGGGAATCTGGTACAAGCGTTCGTTGATGGAATACGCGACCTAGAAGTTAGAGCCGCCGTGAGACTTGGGCATCATGAGACGCTGAAAGACGCCTTGGCCCATGCCTTAGAAGTAGAGGCAGTGAGGCAGGACCACCGAACGCACCGCGTCAGGGAGGTTGTAGCATTACCTGTACGCGACCGGCCGCAAGGGTACAGTCCTAGGTGCTACACTTGCGGAGAAAGGGGTCATCTTCGGTCAAGCTGTCCTAAGCGCAGCACCCCGAGAGAAGATCAGCAGGGAAGGATGGCTGAAGTGACTGCCGAGCCACAGCAGGGAAACGAGTAAATGCCAGGACTGGGGGGCGGGTGCTGGCTGGTATTGAAAGAGCCCCGAGGATCTTGATCTCGCAAGCTCATGATGGGAACAGCCTGACCATCAAAGGCGAAGTCAACGGAACACCATGCAAACTGACGTTGGATACTGGAGCTTCTCACACGGTCGTCAAGTCTCACCTAGGAAGTCGGTTTCTTGGGACTACGTCGATAACCACGACCGTATACGATTGCTAAGAGCTACCGGTCAGCACATAATCGTCCGAGGCAAGAAGGAGGTGGAGTTAAAATTGGGTGATAGAATTTACCAACACAATGTGATCGTGGCCGATATAGTGGACGATTGCATCTTGGGCTTGGACTTCATGCGGAAACATCGTTGCGAGATCGACGTTGATCAAGGAGTATTGAAATGTGGTTCAGATGAAGTCTTTATGAAAGGTGCACCATCAGGAAAAGTGTACTGCTCGAAAGAGATTGTTCTTCCTCGCAGTGGGAGAACTCACGGTAACGCAGACGCTTTGTCAAGAAGACCTTGTCCTGAAGACAGTAAGCACTGTGCCAGGCAAGAGACTAAGGAAGTAGTGCCCGTGAGGATGCTTAGAACAGATCTCAGCGATGAATGGAAGGAAACCCTACAGCAGGCTCAGCAAAATGACTCGGACATCAAACCGATCTTCGAGTGGGTCAAAGCTGGTGCTCCTAAACCCAAGTGGAGTGATGTGGCTGCGATGAGTTCCATCACGAAGAGTTATTGGGCGCAATGGAATAGCTTGGTGATCCAGGATGGAGTCTTGTGCCGTAAATGGGAAAACGCTCGAGGGGACAGCTGTCATCTACAAATGGTTGTCCCTAAAGCTAAGGTACCGGATGTTCTACGGCTCTACCATGATGGATGTTCAGGAGGACATATGGGAGTAAAAAGGACTCTACTAAAAATTCGAGAACGCTTTTACTGGATCCACTGTCGAGATGATGTGGAGGACTGGTGTCGCAAATGTACCAGTTGTGCGGCCGTGAAAGGACCCCACACACGCAGCCGAGGTGCATTAAAAGTGTACAACGTTGGAGCCCCTTGGGAACGGATAGCACTAGACGTTGCGGGACCATTTCCAGAAAGTGAGAGCGGAAACAAGTACTTCCTGGTGGTCATGGATTACTTCACAAAGTGGCCAGAAGTCTTCGCCATTCCTAACCAAGAAGCTACAACTGTCGCAGATAAATTAGTTCAGGAAGTTTTCTGTCGTTTTGGAGTACCCTTAGAAATACACAGCGATCAAGGGAGGAATTTTGAATCACAAGTATTTCAGGAAACTTGTCGATTGATGGGTACCTACAAAACCAGAACCACCTCTTACCAACCACAATCTGATGGAATGGTGGAACGATTCAACCAAACGTTGGAGAGATATCTGGCAAAAGTCGTGGAAAGCAGGCAGAGGGATTGGGACAAGCACATACAGCCGTTTCTGCTGTCCTACCGCAGCGCAGTCCACGAAAGTACGACTGTGACGCCAGCCTTCGCGAACTTTGGAAGAGAATTACGGTTTACTGCAGATTTAATCACTGGAGCTCCCCCTGATGCTCCACGTAGTGTAACAGATTACGCAAATGATTTGCGTAACAAGTTGAATGATGTTTATGAGCATATCCGACAATCCGGCCAACAGATGTCTGAGAAGACGAAGACCCGTTATGACCGCAAGGCAAACAGTAGGGGTTTTGACGAGGGTTCACTGGTGTGGTTACATAACCCAGTGCGGAGCAAGGGGAAGTCTCCGAAATTGCAAGCAAATTGGGATGGTCCATACCGAGTCGTGACTAGGATCAACGATGTCACCTACCGAATACAGAAGGGTCTACGAGGTGCGCCTAAGATTGTTCATGTAGACCGATTGGCCCGATACTACGGGGCTAATGATGCTCGGGACGAGCATGTCTAAGGAGGGGGCAGTGTTACGTCGTACGAACGAGATCTTTCGAGAAAGCACGGATTACAGTGTGTTTGCGCTAAAAACTTCGAGAAGCATTCCATTATTATTAGTTTGAAGTTAAGTAGGTAACTACTTATAAAAATATTAGGACTCGTCATTGTAATTTCGACCGTACGCCTAGGGCATAAAGTACCTATTTCTTTATTCGGTACAAGTAGGTTATTATTTTTTATACCTACTACTTTTGTATTTCCTGGTAATGTTTATTTGTTGATGTTTTTCTGGAACCGTTCTACACGTCGCCGGAATGTTCTTGAATATTGGCGGTATAAAAGCAGAGCGCCGACACACGATGGAGTCAGTCAGTCAGTCTGATTTAGGCGATACAACGAAGCGAATCGAAGTGAACTAGAAGTGCGATATCTAAGCGAATAGTGATCAGTAGTGTATTTGTGATTAAGTTTTAAGTGTTTTGTGTTCAATAAAGTTATTTAAATTGTTTGATTGGTAGTAATTAATTTATCCCATACCCAGCTCGTAACAATATCTTCATCCAAAAATGCTCGGAACAAACGACGCTTGAATTATTCGACTTAAAAAAATCTTCTCGCCTTTGTTGGCTGACGATTGATGTCCATTCTCCACATCGTATTGGGTCACGAGGAAAACTAAAATATAAAAATTAGAAGTTTCCATGTAGTTTCTAATGTGACACTTACAAACTACAGACTACGCGACACTTCAGTCTATCCTTAGCATGCCGCATGTCGCGAACTCATAAGTTGGCCCATAAATGAATCGTTATACATCATAATATTTACGAACATTATAAAAATGTTAAATTGGCTACCTCCTGACCTACACGTTATGTAACGTAAATATATATATTTTTCAAAAACTACATACAAAAAAGGTTCAAAAGTACATAAATTTATTAATAAAAAGAAAAACAAAAAAAAAAATCGACTCCACTTATTAGAACAGGGTCATTTTTATAATGCGACTAAAATAAAAAGGAGACTATAATGCGTTGTTCTAACACTGACCAAGCAGCCATTGAAGTTAGCCGTATTTTACTTTGAGCGTTGAATGAAGTTTTTAGAAAAAATAAATCAAAATCACACATTGCTTGTTATAATCGGTCATAAAAACAACAAAAACTAGTCAATAAGTTTTTTACTTACCGAAAATACGATATCCCATCCTTTTTTAACCTTCTTGACGTAATATTTTTACAATTTCTCACAGAACACTTCGGCATTTTTAACGACTGCTTCCAGACGCGAGCGACGCGAGACTATTTGAAATGAGCGCACAATTTAGAATGTTGCGCTCATTTTTTGGGGACGTTTTTTAGACGTTGAGTGTGCATCTTGGGTTTTTATACATCAATGCCCACGTCCTGAATTTTTGTTTTTCTGTTCGTACTAAATAAATTCTTTATTGACATAAAAAATGTGTACAAATAATGTCAACGCCTGACTACTGTACTATCGCGGGGGCGATCTAAACACCGTAAGGGCTATTTTTGCTTGCAGCGCCAAACGACGCGGTTGAAAAACGTAGGTAAGCGTAAGAGCGGTCTCGCACTAAGCGATCGAATCGCGAAACCGCTCTAACGCTTACCTACGTTTGTCAACCAATAGTATCGCACCATCAGGATTTTTTTGAGACTCTTGTTTATGAAAATAAAATTACCATCAAAAAACCACCAGCGGTGGTGCGTTTTTTCAATGGAAATAATGTTTTATTTATTAATTGGTTTTATATGCTATCAGAAAAGTATAAAATTAGCGTCCAGAAATGAGGAGATTTTTCACATTAGCAGTTTTTGGGTGAGAGGCGAAAAATTTTCATAAAACTTTAAAAGTGCAAAAACTTGATTTGTTTTAAATTAGGTCCAGTATAACCCATTTTAAAGGAATGCACCCAATTGCCAATCACCGTGTAGATAGCAGTTTGAGTAAATAAAACTTAAACAAAAAGTAGTAAATGATAAAAAAAAAACAAAGTTTGGCGATTATACAGCATATTGGTTGAGATACTCCGTTACGGAATTCCTTAATATACTTAGGTACCTTGGCCTGTTCATATTGTTTTCTAATTATGCTTCTCTTGCTTAATGTAAATGTTATGAACGTAAGTACCTAGGTATTTAATTTCATTGACTGTAGGTAGATTTAATCCATTCATTGACACGTAGGTTGCTTTCTGTGTAGCTGTGTTTCCAATTAGTATTTTAGTTTTTGTTTCGTTTATTAGGAGGCCGACACTAGCAAGTAGGGGTTTAATATGGTATACGATTCCTTCTAACCCTTCTAGGTCATCTATAAAGAAGATGAGGTCGTCCGCGAATGATAGCAACAGGGGGATGAGATTTCACGATCTTGGTTTAGTTTGATTAGTTGGGTTTCCACTTCGAGGATTCTAAGGACCTCATCCATGACCAGTGTAAAAAGGCGAGGGGATAACGGGCAACCCGGCTTGACTACCTTTCCTTTGATGATCCATCTACTTTGCTGGTCACACCATTTGATGTGTATTCGTTCATCCACGCATACCGTGATTATCCTGTTGGTTAATGTTTTTTTTACTTCGTTGTATTAAAATATCGCGCAATGCTTGGAAGTCGACATGTTGTCAAACGCTTTTCCTATGTCCAGAGCGATTACATAATGTTTTTTATCTGCACCCCATTCTTCGTCCAAATGGGCACGCCACAATTGCGGCGATAAGTCCCCTCTTTAAGGAGTGGTTAGAGAGGCGCCACGGCGTCCTCGACTTCCACGTGACGCAGGTCCTCATCGGACACGGTTGTTTCGGAAGGTTCCTGTTCCGGATAAAGCGGAAGGAAACGCCCGGGTTTCACCATTGTGTGAGTTTCTCGGAGGATACGATGGAGCATACGGTGGAGGTCTGCCCGGCTTGAGCGGAGCACCGCCGTGTCCTTGTGGTGGCGATCGGCAGCGGTGATCTCTCGCGACCGGTCCTGGTTCAGGCCATGGTACGAAGCGAGAGGGCATAGCAAGACGTCACTTCCTTCTCCGAAGCAGAAATCAAAGTCAAAGTCAAATCATTTACTTCAAATAGGCCCATGTATGGCACTTTTGAACGACAAAATTTACAAAATAATATAATTGATTCTAGTCGCCCCTTCCAAAAGGTAGTTTTCGTATGGAGAAGAATGGGCAAGAAACTCCACCGTTACTCTTTTAAAGTGTTTTACAATAGTTTGTATAAGTACGTACATTATTTAATAATTTTATGTGAAGACGATGCACCTAGAATAAAATTACTATACTACAATAGGTAAAAAGAATTAAAAATGAAGCAACGACAGATAATGTAATTATGTGATAGATACATGGTGCTCACACGTTTAAAAATGCCGGTTGGTAATTGCTCAATTCTTTTATTATTTTGACTATTTTTTTAGTACGTAGGAGGCGTAAATTCTGTAACCCGTATTGCAAACCGATATTCGACGATAATTGTTTGTATGTTTCGGGTAAGTTTTTTTCGGAATAGGTACCTGCACTGTTTGTAGCCATGTGTCGGGTGCTTCATACTATGTCCAAGTATAGTTCATATTGTATGGTGACGGCTTCCTGTAATATTTGTGCAATCGCTTTGTAGAGCTCGATTACCACTGCGTCCGTTCCTGGGGCCCGTTACGCATGCTGTTATGATTTCCATTACGTCATCCACCGTAAGTTCTTCATTTTGCGTGTCGGTTAACGACTTTGTTATGATAATCGTTGGTATAGATAGGGTTCTCCTGTAAAATAAATAAAGAACTTGCATGCGTTTTAAATGGTGTTTTTTCCCCTGTCCGATACAGAAGGCCCTGTATTCTTTTTTTCCCTCTTGATGTTTAACCTTTTGAAGTGCTGCCTGACATTCTTTGAATTTAATTCAATTCAAAATATTTTTCACTCCTCTTGCTCAAAAAGTCCGTTATTGTAGCGTACCAGAGCGGGGAAACATAGCATATCTTGCTCTAGAGGACAAAAGTAATTTATTTTTAAATTTTGTCTGTAACCAACGAGCCTATAAAAACGAAAAACTCTTTAATCTTATGTAAAACTAGCTTTTTCCCGCGGCTTCACTCGCGTGTAAATCGGAAATTATCCCATGGAAACGTACTACTACATTCCGGGATAAAAAGTATCTTTAAAAATTCTGATTGAACAAATTGTTTATTTTTTTTAATGAAATAAACTATTTAATATTGTATTGGATTATCTTATTTTCTTGCAATCGTAGTGAAAAGTAGAGTGTAACACACGGCGCTAAAAATCCATTATAACTCGGTTTCTACCTCGATAGAATGGGTTATTTTAGCCCCTCGTATAAAAATCTACTACATATTATTTCACATAAACCTACATGGGCACTTATGAAACGTCAGAAGCTAGGTGAACAGTTCCAATTGGTCGTTTCCTATGGAAAAGACCCGGCAAAAAATTCCAATGTTACTATTTTAAAAATAATTGGCTTTTACTATATTTTCAAATAACATTGTTAATAGGCATGGGAGGACAGTGTAGGTTTTTAAACAAGTACCAGGTAGGAACTTAGTAAAATAGAAAATGGTCAACAAATCACAGTCCACTAAGCCTACAGCATTCTCACTCTGTGTTGATTTGACATTTCCTGCTATCAATCGTTCAAATAATAAGCAATCTAAACAAATTGTAAAAAATTATGTAGTATTATTTTGTGATGAAATTGGAAAGGACTTAGGACACTTGTTGACAGATGAATATCCAGGACACTCCATAATAAATTACTGTATGCCTGGTTGTTCTTTATTTGACACTAGCTGACCCGGCCCGGCTTCGCACGGGTAGCATTAAGGACTTATCTACGGCGCACCTAACTACCTAACTACCTACCTACCCTACCTACCCGACCTACCCTACCTACGATACCTACCATACCCTACCTACCTACCTGCCCACTAACCTACATACCTACCTACCGAGATATCATCAAAATTCATGCAAGCCTAGTACTTTTTGTTAGGATTTATGGCATATATACCGGGATATCATAAATGCAAATTTTATAAAAACATTTTTTCTTCAAATCTTTTTTCGTCAATTTTCCAATGATTTTAATAGTTACTCTGCTATTCGGAACGGAGACAAATACAAAAATCAAAAACCATGAAAATCGGTCCAGCCGTTCTCGAGTTATAAGTGTTCGAACAAACCCGACTTTGTTTTATATATATATTTATTTATTTTTATATATACAATTTAATTATATTTCGATAACTTAAAGAATAAATCTTAGAAATTGTTTTCGAAAATAGAAACTTTAATTTACGCAAAATAAAGTTATGAACGCACGCGTAAATGTTAACCATTTGTCATTATTTCTGAACGCACGCATAAATATTTGAGGAACTTCTATTTAAATCTGCTTAATACACTTTTCGACCTTTTTAATTGATTAAAAATGAATACAGACAAAAGTTTATTCACCCTTTTTAAATAGTTTACACAAAATACATTTCTGAACGCATGCATAAATATCAATCACAGTATTTGACACGATGACAGGAGGAAAACAAATGTTTGACAGGTAGGAAACAAAGGAACATAATTAAATGGAAAATGATTCATTTACATAATTATGTATTCGTCAAGTTTTCATTGTTTTTAAAATGTATTCTGCTATTCAGGGCGGAGACAAATCCAACGAAACAAAAACCATGAAAATTGATCCAGCAGATCTCGACTTATAAGTGTTGTAACAAACCCGTCTTTGTTTTATATATACAGATGTCATTGCATTGCTCAAAAGAACGCGACGCGACACAAAGACACCGCTCGTCGCGCGACGAGCGGTGTCTTTGTGTCGCGTCGCGTGTCGCGCCTGTTTGAAAGATCCTTAATTCTGCCAATAATTTGGCAACAACTAATGACATTAATTATCATTTAAATCAGAAACTAGGACAATAGACGAAACCTCTTGCTTAAAAATGAAGAAAATTTAAATACTGGTTTAAATCATCAAAATGTTACAAAAAGTTCTTCTTTGATATCTCACCCATCGAATTGTAATAATCTTAATAAATGTAATAATAATAATTCTCTCCCGAACTTAGACCACGTTTACCTCGTTTGCCCATGCATAACAAAAATAAGGCGCTGGTGGCGGTTCTGGATTCGCAGTTGTCAAACTATTTTGATGACTGTGAAGACCTCACTGATACACATTCTGTACTGCGCGGCTGTAGCGGCATGTCATGTAGCTCACGTCAAATTTGCTAATGACTCTAGAGCTACACGACCAAAACCAGCCGCACCAGCTTGGCAGTGCAGAATTTAGCGCCGTATTGGTGGGGCCAGAACGCTCATCGGCAAACGAATGTGCTTCAGGGAGGGCAATATTCGCCCTAGAGTGATGCGCTTTGTGAGGCGGGCGTTCTTAGGGATTGATATCAGCCCTCAGGACTATATGACCCGTGTCACAGAGCGCATCGACTTCCTGAAGCAGAAAGTGTATGCATGGGCAAACCGTATTCATAGGTATAATCGGCGAGTAGAACGATACCCTCAGAATCGCACCTTCCAGAGCGATGAAAAGTGGGTTTATAGGCCTTGGGAGCGACCAGACCAACGTGTGGCTGACACACGTCGGCCGGATGATGATGCCATGTGCTCTTTTTGGCGCAGCATCTGGTCGGTACCTCTCAATCACACCGAAGGTGATTGGACTCGGGAAATCGAGCGAGCCTGCGATCCAATACCAGAAATGGGGGCTATTACTATCTGCCCCCAAGATGCAGCTCGTGCGCTGCCTAACTGGAAGTCTCCAGGGCCGGACGGGCTGCACAATTTCTGGATAAAATGGTTTGTAAGATTGCAGGCTCGCTTGGCGGCTCAGTACCAGACTGCTTTGGAGTCTGGTTCGCTACCCCAGTTCCTAACGATAGGAGTTACCCACCTGCTCCATAAATCTGGTAGCACCGCGGAACCCAAAAATTATAGACCGATCACGTGTTTACCGACGGTCTATAAAGTTCTTACATCCATTTTGAGAGCTATAATTAACAAACATATTGACACCAACTCCATCATGTCTGCCTCTCAAAATGGATGTAGGAACGAGTCCGGCGGTACTAAGGAGCTACTCCTCATTGATATGGCCATTAACCAACAGGTTCGCTGTTCCCGAAAGGATCTGTCGACATGCTGGATAGATTATAAGAAGGCCTATGACTCGGTGCCACATATATGGCTCATGAGGGTGCTGGAGTTGTATAAAGTAGATACAACTCTGCGCACTTTCCTGGTGTCGTTTATGGGGCAATAGAGGACGGTCCTTCGCTATCCAGGATGTCGAAATATCCAGAGGAATAGCGAGCCGATAAGGATCGAGCGAGGCATATTTCAAGGCGACAGTTTGAGTCCGCTCTGGTTCACCTCCTCTACATGGACGACCTAAAACTCTTTGCCCCCAACAATTTGCAACTGATGGAGCTACTGAAAGTAACTGAAACTTTCAATAACGCCATCAGGATGGAATTTGGTGTGGACAAATGTGCGGTCATGCATGTAAAGCGAGGGGAGATTGTGAAATCCGTGGGAACCCAACTCTCGGATTCCATAAACCTTAGAGCCCTCTCCGCATCCGAAACCTATAAGTATTTGGGTATGTCGGAAGCGTTGGGCATCAATGTTACTGACATGAAGCAATCGTTGAAGGAGCGCTTCTTTGGCCGCCTGAAAAAAGTATTAAATAGTCTTCTATCAGGCGGAAACAAGGTGCGCGCCTTCAACGGTTGGGTTATGCCGGTTTTGATGTACTCTTTCAGCATACTCAAATGGACTCAGACCGAACTCGACGCCTTGGATAGGAGGGTCCGTACGTTGCTGACTGCATATCGAATGCATCACCCACGGTCATTAGTAATGAGACTGTATATCCCGCGAAAGAGTGGAGGTCAAGGCTTTATAAACGCTAAGACCCTCCACAATCGCGAGATATGCAGTCTCAGGGAATATATCCTTGGAGTCGACGTGGGGATGCATCGAAATGTGGTCGTGGTGGACAAGGGCCTTACCCCACTCTCCTTGGTTAAAGAGAACTGGCGCAAGCCTGTAGTGCTTGACACTAAGGATCGCATGGAGGTATGGCAGAGTAAGGAGCTTCACGGACGCTATCTACCAGCGTCCGTAACCTGGCTGCGTTTTGGTGACCTCTTTGGGGAAACCGAAGGTTTTGTCTGTGCAATTATGGACGAAGTTATGATGACGAACAATTACCGGAGATTTATTGTGAAGGACGGCACGGTTGACATCTGTCGGGCATGCCACCGTCCGGGAGAATCAATCCGACATATTATCTCCGGGTGTTCTCGTCTAGCTAATGAAGAGTACTTGCATAGACACAATCTTGTAGCCAGGATTATCCACCAGCAACTTGCTCTGCAGTACAGCCTTGTGGAATCGGAAGTGCCGTACTACAGGTATGTGCCCGACCCAGTTCTCGAAAATGGAAATATCACATTGTACTGGGATCGATCCATCATCACTGACAGAACTATTGTTGCCAATAAGCCTGATATAGTGGTGGTGGATCGAGGAGAGCGGCGCACAATGATTATTGACATAACGGTCCCGCATGACGAGAACCTCGTGAAAGCTGAGAAAGATAAACAAATGAAGTATCTTGACTTGGCTCGCGAGGTTGTCGACATGTGGGATGTAGATTCAGCAATCATTGTGCCGATAGTCGTGACAGCCAATGGCTTAATCGCCAAGAGCCTCGACCAACACCTAAGGAGGCTCTCGTTGGGCAGCTGGATCAAGGGCTTGATCCAAAGAACGGTACTCCTGGACACGGCTCGCATTATCAGAAGATTCCTCTCCCTGGATCCCTGACCGTCGGTAGCTTGGACCCTGTTCCCGATACCGGTGGGCTACTATTTTTTATATTTTTAAATGTTTTTATATTTTATATGTTTTAATATTTAAAAATATAAATTATATGTATTTAAATGAAATAAAGGAGATAATACTCTAAAAATTGTTTATCAAAATATACAGGGTGTGATAGGTAAGGAATTAAAATTGGAGCTGTTCATGAAATGTAGTTATATTGATATCCTATGTGTAACTGAACATTGGTTGAAAGTCCACCAGTTCATGTTCAGCTTTAACAGCCACCAGGTTGCCAGCTCATTCAGCAGAGTTAATATGATACGTGGTGGCTCTTTAATAATTGTTCGTAACAATTTGAAATTTAAAGAACGTAAGGATATTGTGAGCCTCTCTGTTGAGCGAGTTATTGAAATATCTTGCATTGAGCTTGAGCAGTTCATTGTAATGAGCGTGTACAGGCCCCCATGTGCTTCATATGATATTTTTGAGAAATATATGGAAGAAGTATTATTAAAGACTTGTAACAGTAATAAAACAGTTGTAGTCTGTGGAGATTTCAACATTAATATACTGGAAAAATCTGCTGTAGTAAATAAATTTATAACTTTATTAAAGTCACATAATTTGTACAATACATTCTTTTAGCCGACTAGAATAACTGCCACTAGTGCTACCTGTATTGACAATATTTTTACAAACTTAAGACCTTCTAGCCATTTAATTATAAATGAGTTAGACTCTGATCACTGTGGCCAGTTAGTCACTTTCCCTCAGAAAACAGTCGGAGCACAAAGAAAACTTGTGAGTTTTGTTCCTGTAAATAAAAGTCGCTTAGGCCAATTTAAAAATAATTTAATGGGAAAACTACCCGGTTTGCCTTATGATAACGACCCGGATCAAGCTTACACTTTACTATTTAACCTCATCAATAGTGAGTTTAGGAAGGTTTTCACCTCAAAAACATTGCCTGTTTCTGACCGCATTATATTCAGTGGTTGGGCAACTCCAGGTATTTACAAAAGTAGGCAGAGGTTATTTGAATTGTATCATGGAAAAACATATAACCATGATGAAACTTTTAAAGAATTTGTTAAGGAATATTCTATTTTTTTTTAAAAGGTCCTTTTTCTCAGCAAAAGCCATAAACATTAAAAATAAAATAAAATGTTCTGGAAATAAAATTAAAACAACTTGGAATATTATTAATTCAGAAACTGGAAGAAGGACAGTACGGAATCGTGACTTCCATCTAAAAATTAGATATTAAGGCAAACGTGGAGGTGGCAACTGAGTTTGAAATTTCTTAACTAATATTCCTATTTTAACAACCAAAGCTCTGTCTTCGTCGTCCTCCACTTCTGCTTACTCATTACTAAAGAATGTGTACCAGAATGTGACAAACTTTTTGAATTCACAATAATTACTGCTAAAGACATTATAGAATCTTTTAAAAATCTTGATGTAAAAAAAACTGCTGACCTTTGGGGATTATCAGAACATACTGTGTCCTCAATAATTGATGTTATTTCACCCTTTTTAGAAATCGTTTTTAACTCTTGTATTGCATCTGGTGTATTTCCTGAACTGATGAAACTTAGCAAAGTGATTCCACTGTTCAAATCTGGCAGCACAACTAATCCCACAAATTTTCGCCCTATTTCGATATTACCTACTTTGAGCAAAATCTTTGAAAAAATAATTTTAAAACAAATGTTAGGACATTTCAATGCACATCATTTACTTCTTCTGAAACAGTTTGGTTTTACAAAGGGTCGTTCAACTGCAGACGCGGGCGTGGAATTACTGAAGAGCATATTCGATGCCTGGGAGGAGTCACAAGATGCTCTTGGCATTTTCTGTGACTTGTCTAAGGCTTTCGATTGCGTACATCATGGTACACTCACCAGGAATCTGTACCACTATGGTATGAGGGACAAGGCTCTTGACCTTCTGACTTCTTATCTGAACAAAAGAATTCAGAGGGTCGATGTTAATGGCAAGAAATCTGCAGGATCTGCGGTCACCATTGACGTTCCGCAGGGTTCAATTCTTGGGCCTTTCTTATTCCTAATTTATGTAAATGATTTACCTTATCACATAAGAGATAATCACAATACAGTAGATATTATTCACAGATGAAACTTCCCTCATTTTTTAAATCAAACGTCAGTTAGTTAACTTTGTACAAGTTAACGATGCACTCTCTAAAGCTGTGCATTGGTTTAATGTAAATAATCTTCTCTTGAACGAAAAAAAGACTAAACTCATTAAATTTTCAATGCCAAATGTCAGGCAGCTATCATCTTCTTGAACATTGGTAGATATATCATATATATCTACCAATGTTCAAGTTAATGGAACAGAGTTAGACCCTGTTGAGTCGACAGTTTTTCTTGGAATCACTATTGACAGTAAATTACAATGGGGCCCACGCATAGAAAAATTGTCAGGAAGGCTAAGTTCGGCCACCTATGCTGTTAAAAAAATTAGACAGATAACTGACGTAGATACAGCCATAATTGTTTATTTTAGTTATTTTCATAGTCTTATGTCATATGGGATTCGTCTCTAGGGAACCTGTGCGGACATTAATACTATATTTGTTCTACAGAAAAGGGCTCTTCGAGCCATATACAACCTAGGTCCAAGAGATTTCCTTACAGAAAAATTCAAACAAATAAATATTCTGACTGTAGCCTCACAATATATGTTTGAAAACCTATTGTATGTATACAAAAATAAATCAAATTTTTAGAAAATGTCCAATATTCATAGTTTAAATACCAGGAATTGACCAGAAAAACTTGCTGTACATCGCACACGTCTCCACAAAGTAGGCAATTCGTTCATGGGTCACTGTATAAGCTTTTACAACAAACTTCCCATTGACATTCGAAACTTACCCATTAATAGATTTAAAATCTGTATTAAAAGCAAACTTTGTAAAAAAGGGTAATATAAAATTTCAGATTATTTAGAAGATAAAAAGCTTGGAATTGAGCTGCTCACTCTGCTAAGCCTTTGGATAAAACTTGACATTTTAATTATTATGTAAAATCATCAAAATATACGTTTTATATACTCATTGACAATGTTGAAAATTATATTTAAAATGACATGATTATTTTGTAAAGTATTATATTATTTTAATTAATTATTGTGAATGTGAGGACTATGTGGATATCATTATTATTTTCTTTTCTCAGTTAGTTTTAATGATGGTCTGGCAGTTTGAGTAATTTATGCAGCCTACCCAAATGTCCTTTCTTTGGTATTGTTCGTCGAGTTGAGCTCCTTAAGTTCTGAGTTGAGCTGCACGATTACTGACAAATGCTTGCACTGACTGGACAGGTCCACTCAAATCTGTTGGTTCTTTCCTCAAAAGACCATTTCAGACACTAATGGTCCTTATATGGCCTGACCAAGATTATGTTTGGACTTTAAAAGAGACTGTGACCTCTGAGTTTGTTTCGGCCTTTCTTCTCAGAGTAGTCAAATAGGAAACGCCGAACTCAACTAGTTTATTTTTAATATTTTTTTTAATATGACATGTAAAAGTGATTCCGATATCCTATTTACAGAATAAACAATTTCATTTCATTTCAGTCGAGTACCCAGAAGAATACGCCCTTCGATAATTCGTTTTTTAATAAAGTTTTTTATTTTCGCTGAATGGATAGCTTTACTGAATTCATTACTGTGTACAAAAATGCTAACAGTTTAGAGTTATGCAATAGCTATAAGTAGGTATTTCCTAATATATCGTGTTATAACAATAATATATATTATAAAAATATCAAAATGACCAGACAAATCTATAATCAAAAATTGCCGTAACGGAGGTGACATGACAGATGTCACCTCCAATAAAACTAAGAAAAAATACGAATGAAAACCAGAAAGAATGTTGACAAGATCAGCCATGAGACGAGCACACCCACCACCTCCGGACTCGTCGCTCAGCTCCGCCTCGCCGCCGTCGGTACCCAACCCCACCGTGAACGTTGTGACGACACCGGCCGCGGCAGTTGCGTCGAGCTCGAGTGACGAGTATTTTTCCCCGCCGATGTCGCCAACACCTGTACGTCGGCAGGGGAGAGGACGGCCACCAGCGGGCTTGGGACCTCGAGGCCAACAGGCCCCGAACAGGGTCCCCGCTGCCGGTGGAAATGTGTCGCGCATACGATGGACCCAGTCCATGAATGAAAATGTGATGCGCGCATATTATGGGGCTACCGAGGGAGGCATCAACCTTACAGCGTACCGAAGTCGGATGCTCTCTCTGTTTCAGGTGCTTGGACCTGCCGTCAACGTCTCGGCCCAACGATTATCGGATCAGGTGCGCGTCATTCAACACAACCACAGATTGGATAACGCTACACTTGATCGGCTGCGCTTGGAAATGCAGAATAGCTTTGCTAGTAACCCTCCCCCATCCCAGAATGTCGTGCAGGCGCCTGCCGCGGTTCAACTGCAAGCAAATCAATATGAAGAGGAGGAGGACGGCAGGGCTATATCTGCAGACAACCTATGCAATGTGGAATTAAGGAGTGCACTGGAGGATGCGTTTCGTGAGTACCGGTTCACATCACCTGATCTTAGACCACGGCTACCACGTTTGCCCATGAATAAAATAAACAGAGCACTGGTGTGTGCCCTGGATCCGCTGTTACCAAATTTTATTGAAAGCAGCGCAAACCTTCGCGATACACACTCAATCTTGTATTGCATGGCTGTTGCGGCATGTCGTACAGCTCGCGTCAAATTCCCAAATACTGACCGATCTGTACGACTGAAACCCGTCGTACCAGCTTGGCAGTGTAGGATTGAGTGTCGTATTAATGAGGCCAGGGTACTCATCGGGAAGCTCATCTGCTTCAGGGAGGGCAATACACGCCCAAGGGTGATGCGCTTTGTGAGGCGGGCATTCTCGGGAACTAGTATTAGTCCCCGAGAATATGTATCCCATGTCACAGAGCGCATCGACTTCCTGAAGCAGAAAGTTTATGCATGGGTAAACCGTATCCGCCGGTACAGGGGAAGAGTGGATCGGTACACTCAGAACCGCAAGTTCCAGAACGATGAAAGGTGGGTATACAGAACATGGGAGCGGCCCACTCCCAATCAAGGTGTGACTGACACGCGTCTACCGGATAGTGATGCCATGAAAGCTTTTTGGCGAAGCATTTGGTCGGAGCCTGTCAGTCACACTGAGGGTGATTGGATGCGTGTTGTTGAGCAGGCGTGTGATCCAATACCACACATGGAGGCCATTAGCATTACTCCTCTGGATGTAGCTCGTGCAGTCCGGCCGTTACCTAACTGGAAATCTCCAGGACCGGACGGACTGCACAATTTCTGGCTTAAATGGCTACAAAGGTCACATACCTGCTTAGCCACGCAATTCCAGTCATCTTTAGACACTGGGTCGCTACCAATGTTCTTCACAACAGGAGTTACCCACCTGCTCCATAAATCGGGCAGTACTGCGGAACCTAAAAATTATAGACCAATTACATGTTTACCGACGATCTATAAAGTTCTTACATCGATTCTTAGAGCAGAAATTTCACACCATATTAACAACAACTTAATTATGTCTGTGTCTCAGAATGGATGTAAGAATGGGTCCCGCGGTACTAAGGAGCTGCTCCTTATAGATATGACCATCAGCCAACAGGTTCGTAAATCCCGGAAGGATTTGTCGACTTGTTGGATAGATTATAAGAAGGCCTATGACTCGGTGCCACATACATGGCTCATGAGGGTGCTGGAGTTGTACAAGATAGATGCAACGCTGCGCACCTTCCTGATGTCATGTATGCGGCAATGGAGGACGGTCCTTCTCTATCCAGGATGTCGACAGATCCGGGAAATCGATGAACCGATCAGGATTGAACGGGGAATATTCCAGGGCGACAGTTTGAGTCCACTTTGGTTTTGCTTAGCCTTGAATCCTCTAAGCACACTGCTGGAGGATTCAGGTCTAGGCTACCTACCGGTTGAGAAGAGGTGGTCAGGTGATTTCTCACCTCCTTTACATGGATGATTTGAAACTCTTTGCCCCCAACAATTTGCGACTGATGGAGCTACTGAAGATAACAGAAACATTCAGTAGCGCCATCAGGATGGAATTTGGTGTGGACAAATGTGCGGTCATGCATGTAAAGCGAGGGGAGATTATGGAATCCGTGGGAACACAACTCTCGGATTCCATACACCTTAGATCCCTCTTCTCAACCGAAACCTACAAGTACTTGGGTATGTCGGAAGCATTAGGTATCAATGTTACCGACATGAAACAATCGTTGAAGGAACGCTTCTTTGGCCGCCTGAATAAAGTGTTAAATAGCCCTTTATCAGGCGGAAATAAGGTGCGTGCCTTTAACGGTTGGGTCATGCCGGTCTTGATGTATTCTTTCGGCATACTCAAATGGACTCAGACGGAACTTGACGCTCTGGATAGGAAGGTCCGCACATTGCTGACGGCAAATCGGATGCATCACCCACGGTCATCAGTGATGAGACTGTACATCCCGCGGAAGTGCGGGGGTCGAGGTTTTCTAAATGCTAAAGCCCTCCACAACCGCGAGATTTACAGTCTCAAGGAATATTTCCTTCAAACCAACGTGGGTATGCACCGAGATGTGGTCGCAGTGGACAAGGACCTCACCCCGCTCTCCTTGGCAAAAAAGAACTGGCGCAAACCTGCAGTACTTGATACTAACGATCGTAAGGAAATATGGCAGGGCAAAGAACTACACGGACGCTTTTTCCGGGCCCTCCACGGGCCTTATGTAGACTTTTTGACATCTGTATCCTGGCTGCGTTTTGGCGACCTCTTTGGGGAAACCGAAGGTTTTGTCGGTGCGATTATGGATGAAGTTATCATGACGAATAATTATCGGAAATACATTGTCAAGGATAGTACGGTTGACATCTGTTGGGCATGCCACCACCCCGGTGAATCAATCCGACATATTGTTTCCGGTTGTTCTCATCTTGCTAACGGCGAATACTTGCATAGACACAATCTAGTAGCTAGGATTATCCACCAGCAACTTGCCTTGCAGTACAACCTTATAGAGTCCGAAGTATCATACTACAGGTATGTGCCCGACCCAGTTCCCGAAAATGGTCACACCACATTGTACTGGGATCGATCTATCATCACTGACAGGACTATTGTAGCCAATAAGCCTGACAAAGTGGTGATAGATCGACGAGAGCGCCGTGCAATGATTGTCGATATCGCTGTCCCTCATGACGAAAATCTCGTGAAAGCTGAGAAAGATAAAAAAAACAAGTATCTTGACTTAGCACACGAGGTTGTCGACATGTGGGATGTGGACTCTGCAATCATTGTACCGATAATCGTTACCGTTAATGGCCTGATAGCGAAGAGCCTCGACCAATACCTCAGGAGGCTCTCATTGCTTGGCTGGATCAAAGGCCTGATTCAGAAAGCAGTACTTCTAGACACGGCACGTATAGTGAGGAGGTTCCTTTCTCTAGAGCCCTGACCATCGGCATCTTGGACCCTGTTCCTGATGCCGATGGGCCACTATTTTTCATATTTTTAAATGTTTTTTTTTTAATGATTTTTTTATAAAAATATTTAAAAATGTAAACAATATGTACTAAAAAGAAATAAATGAAAATATATAATTAAAATTAAAATAGGTTCTTTACTGTTTCGTCATTAGTACTATCTAAACGTTTTATTAGTGAAACAGATGTTCTGTGGATCAATGGAAAATACTGCAGAAACTGAAAATTACCCGTAAAAATAAAAAAAAGTTTTTCAAAAAATTTCCTATTTCCTTATAGACCTTACAACAAAATTTGTAACAACTAAGTAATATGCTGCTCGAGTAATTATGTTTTTACTTTGCTATATGCGAAATATTGAATTAAGTTTATAATTTTGCGCCTACATATTCGTAATAGTAAACTCTGCTACCATACAAAAGTTTAAACATATACGTGCTATGCCTTTCCTTTAATACATTAAATACAATTTGTGTATTGCGGGGCGCGGATTTGTTTGGCGCGGTGACACTCACGTATTAATTGAGGCGCGAAATCATTTCCTAATTACAGTACAAAATGATATGATATTGCATATACCATGAGGTATTCGTATAATAAAGGAAGTTTAATGGTTCAAATTTTTAGGTTAGTAGTTCTTTTTTTAATTATAAAAAAATGTCAATCGAGCTAAATCAGCTCGCGCTCAGAGTCAGTATTATTACTGTACTCTGTGTCAGAGTCCTGCGGGACGTCATCGAGGATGGACCTGTGTCAAAATGTTAAAAATTCGCTCTCCATGCCGTTGCTTAAAAAAAAAAATCAAATTAAATATGAACACGTTACACATGAAATGGCGACGGCTCAGAAAAAAAAATCTTGTAATTATATTATACTTTTAATTCATAATATTGTTTTCGACAATGTGAGTGACGTTTAATTGTCATCTTACAATAGTGTCACACACATTACAAATTATTATCGATAAACTTACAATCAAGTGCGAGTCGTTTATATTTTTTTATCGTCGTATATTAAGAAGTTGTAATAAAACACATTTTTATTAGATTTTTCAATCAGATTCATCCATTCTACATTCACTCTCTATCGAACTGTCTCCGTTACTATCATATCGTATTTTTGTTGGTTTGTAACTTTTAACCTAGGTATTGTTACTTACATCTATTCCACTTTTGTTTTGATAAATAGTCCGATGGGACGGCAATCCGAAATGACCGGGGACGTTTTAAAAATATACAAAATTAATTTGATGTCCTAAAATAATAGATTCGATAAAATAAAGCTGTAGCAGTAGGTACATCGCTTGCCAATAAAGTACGGTAAATGTTTTTTTTATTTGGTTGCGCTAATTTTAAATCACAGATTAAATTTAATTATTTGGCAACATTACGAATTGGTTGGTAATACATCTCTATCTCCCATCCCTTCCTTGCACGGAACCTATCGTACTCGTGGAAGCGAGATGGCAAACGTACGGCGGAAGTGATCCGTCATTAGACATTTCACAAGACTTTTGTTCGTTGGCTATGAATCTGTGTGTCGAGAACATTGCGTTCCTAAGAAAAATTAATAATTGGTGAAACTTGGTGTTTTGTGCGTGAAACCGCTGTGAATCTTGCTGAGGAGCTGCCGACAAGGAAAACAAGGTACCGTGCACCCCTCCAAACCTTAAAAAAAAGACCGATTTCACCCTGTCTCCACGCGGTCTCTCAACGTCCCGTTTCATTATTTTCCAAGTTGATTTTGTTGTCTTATTTTGCTTTCCCGCGCATACATTATTTATTTAATACTTCAAGCACAGAAATGTACATAAGCGGACTTAATGCCATAGGCATTTCAATTGTTCCTTCATATGTGGCTGTCAAAATTTACGGATCTTCATGAGCGGTGGCAAACATCAAAACAAAAGAATATTACAGTATAAGCAAAACAGTAAGACCATTTTTACCTACATAATAAAAATTTTAAATTCAGTATTTTTTAAATTTTCAAAGGGGTTCAAACAGGGGATGAAAGTTTGTATGGAAATTCGCAATTTTTGTTAATGACTATTGATGCAACAAATACTACTTATACGAATATGAATACCGATTGTACTATTCGCCGATTAAGATTTACGAATAATTGATTCTACTAAAGCGGCATGCAATTATTAGTCAAAGAACCTGAAACGAAATTACACACGCCAAGCGATATAAATATTTACATGTAATTGTATAATTAAAATTAATAATAGGTACATTAATTTTTTAACATAATCTTTGCAAGTTTTTTGGCGACAGACGATTCCTTTTTCTGTCTTTACACTTCCTGCTGTTGAGAAATATTTTCCAACGAATATGAATACGAATATTCGTATTCTTTGGAAAATATTTCATTCATACGGGGTGAGAGTAGGGAGCATTTACTTTAACAAACTTTTTCGCACTGCCGATTTCGAGACGTCGATACTTAGTACTATGGTTGTTTGATGCGTCGCGACGTCATCGATATTCACCAATATCTTAGGGTATCGAATCGATGTCGGTGTGGTTGCTGACATATCGGTATTCAAACTCAAATTCAAAGCATCTATTTCAAATATCAATCACAGGCACTTTTGAATTGTCAAGGGGTCGGTCAGTCAGAAAGATGAAGCTCTTAGAGAAGAACGGGCAAGAAACTCCACGGACACTTTTAAATCAAAATTCAAAATTCAAAAGTCATTTATTCAAACTAGGCTGAGAATCAGCACTTTTTGAACGTCAAAATTACATAAGACATTCCCCCAAAATGCCCATCCTTCACCACTTCCTAGTGCCTTTAGCTGGGAAGAAGAAGTGGCGCAACAAACTACCCAGCAGCACAGCTGTCTGTTCAAGTTAGAAAAAATAGGATTCTATACAAAAGTATGCAAAATAATTTACATTATGCTGTCCAAAAAATAATATAAATGATAAATTATTGGCCATATGTCAGCTAGCACACGCCAATATACAAACCAAAAACATCGAGAACGCAAGCAGAAATAAAAACTAAACGTAAACAGAACTTAATATCTAAATAAAGCCACTAGGCATAAAGGGCGTGCCCGCTTACATAAAGCTATATAAAGCTGTAATTGGAAGTTATAAATGATAAACTAGGACCATTGAGGTAAAATAAATAAACAGTTTATTACTAGTAACAATAACAAAACCATGATCAGCAAGACGACCAGTCACCACAAGCAGCGCCCGTTCACGAGCATAACGCAAAGATCAGCCACTGGCCCCTCACCATATTTGAAAGAAGGAGGCAACCCGACCCCCGACGCTACCGCAAGCAGTGACATCTAAGGGAGCATGACGAAATTGCTGCCGGTTGCTCAGGCGTAAAATAATATGTAAATTGTCGAGGTCGCTAGCTAACCACAAATCGCAATACAACTCATTACAAAAACATTGTAATGAGTAAATTATGTCAACAAAATAAGGTTACAAAACATTGGTTACATCATTCATGTAGTATCGGGTTGGTGTCGTTATCTGATAATGTGAAAACGCCCATTAGGTACACAGGACATTTTAAGTTATAATTTTAGATCACTACACCGTAGGTGCCAGAAAATGTAAACCTAAGGGAAAAAAACAAACGTAAGAAAAACTTATTCAGTTGATCAACTGCAAATATTTTATACTGTGGCATGGATTTTCCTCGAAATGGTCAGACACACGAATTGTCGTATCTTCACCGCGCCCCGCAATACCCAAATTGTATTTTCTTTTTTAAAGGAAAGGCTTAGCACGTATATGTTTAAACTTTTGTATGGTAGCAGAGTTTATTATTATAAACTTAAATTCAATATTTCGGGAACTGATCATTTTTTTTTGGTTTGAATATCATTTTACCGAAAACTATTAACCGACGTCGTTTTTGCTATATGCAAGAATTGACATATTTTTAGATCATCGAAGTATTACGTCATCATGTGTCATAGATATTATTTTACCGAAGCATATTTCGCCGATTTACAAAATAACCTTTTGCTATTGGCCGAAGCCCCTGTTGAACGGTTTTTATTTGACAAATGATTTATTTGCCATATTTTCACCTCACCGAAACAATATTTTACGGAATATTGTTTGGTCACAAATATATAACCTGTTAAGGCTCTTTCAAACAGGCGCGACACAAAGACACCGCTCGTCGCACGACGAGCGGTGTCTTTGTGTCGCGTCTGTTTGAAAGAGCCTTTACTTGGTAGCATTGTTTTCTTTACTTGGTCATTGAGCTCCTTTTAAGTTCTGAGTTGAGCTACACGATTACTGACAAATGCGTGCGTGGAATGGATAGGTCCACTCACATCTGTATGGTTCTTTCCTCAAAAGACCATTTCAGACACAAATCTACATGGTCCTCAAATAAAATGCTCTGACCAAGATTATTTCCTGGTTTTTATATACACATTGACATTAATGAATTTTATATACTTTTAAAGTATTATATTATTTAAATTATTGTGAATGTGAAGACTATGTGGGTCATTCCTTTTTCTTTTTGTTTTTAATTTTTTCTCACTTAGTTCTAATTATAGTCTGACAGTTTTGAGTAATTTATGCGGCCTACCCAAATGTCCTTTCTTTGGTATTGTTCGTCGAATCGTTGAGCTCCTTAATTCTGAGTTGAGCTGCACGATAACTGACAAATGCGTGCACTGACTGGACAGGCCCTCTCAATCTGTGTGATGCTTTCCTCAAAAGACCACTCCAGACACCAATCTACATGGTCTTCACATGATCTGACCAAGATTATGTCTGGACTTTAAAAGAGACTGTGACCTCTGAGTTTGTTTCGGCCTTTCTTCTCAGAGTAGTCAGTTAGGAAACGCCGACCTCATCTAGTTTTTAAAATATGATTGACGTCTAAAAGTGTTTGTACAAACCTATTTACAGAAATAAAATCATTTATCATTTAGCATTTTCAAAATTAAATTAAAATTGTGTCAACAAAATAATAATATAATGTGTATATGTTGTGCGAAAGGAGATGAAAAACAGTGGCCCCAAATGTAATAAGTTGAGATATGATCTAAAAAATTAGTTATATTTTTTTATCTTAGAATATCAAAAATCAGCTCAATTCTCTATCTGGAAGCTGAGAAATATGAAAAAGATAGTTTTCGCGAGATTATCGATTAATTGAGTAATCACACAATTATAAAAAGAAATTAACAATATAGTGCATTTAATTAGAGTCATTTTAATAAATAAAATATTAATAAATTACTGAAAAACTGATATAAAAATTATCAATTTCATATCGATTAAAATCAGTTTTATATTTTTAGTCTATGTCACTGTCATGAAAGCTGACTGCAAAGAGTATAGTAATTAATATGACATTGATACTAAAACAGTTGCCGACTGTTCTTGGTTGCTCACTGGTTTCATGTTTTCTGATGCTTTTTGTGTGCTTTCCCGATATTTTTCATTTAAAACGACCTCTGCTTTGTCTTTTACGGATTCTGAACCTGCCTACCTTGTACGACCCTTGCTTTCACACTGGACACCGAAGATAGCTCACACGTTTCACTTGGAATTGTTATTTTGTCAACAATATCCAATCCAAATTAAGGCGACGCGTCGCCTTAATTTGGATCGCGAAGGACTGACAAGTTTAAATCTACTAATTCATACCATTTTCATCTCTTTACATTCAGGTTCAAGGTTGTATGTAATCGTTTCCGTCTCCTTTAGTGACAGAAACGAATCGCTGTAAAATCGACTTCACGCAGTCTTGTCTGCCCTAATCCTTTTTTTTTTTATTTGGTAAATTATCAAATAACTTCTCCTTCTCTGGGCGGAGCGGGAGGGTGTGTCAGACTTTTCCTGACTAAAACCCACCCGTGTTCCTTCGATTGCCCTGTTGCCGGGGACCACGATCTCCCTTTTGGTTTTCTTCGCACCCCCGGCAGGCATCGGCCCTAGCGGACCCCGTCAATTCTGCTGACATCTCTTTGAGGCGCGCATGGAACACAACGCGCCGTTGACCCTGGCCTGGTCCTTATCGGACGGCGAGCTACCCATTGCTCACCGTCCGCATGCATGCGCCTACGGTGGCTGGAAATCGGCTGTGATTCCCGACGCCCAGTCTTGTGAATTTTTTTACAAACTAGATTTACGTGATATTTCTAGTTACAATAATTATCAATATTTATTCCTAGAAATGTTATTTCATTTACTTCTTTAATGATGTTATTATTATATTTTATTGGCATGTCTATTGTGTCTTTTATTTGTTTTGTTATTTTGTGTCAGGTATCTCATGAATTTAGTCTTAACCAGACATGTGTACCCTTTAGAGCTTCATTAGTGACGTTTATCGCCTGATCAATTTAGTTAAAACAGTGGTATCAACTGCGAATAATATAATGTACTGATCCGTTGATTATGGCAATTCGTTTATGTATGCTAAAAATAATATCGGGGCTAGCACAGTCCCGTGGTACGCCATAGTGATTCGTTAAGTATGGGGACCTATAGTTTACCTGAGTGTTAGTCTTTGGATGCATTAATGCAATCTCTGTGCATTGTTTTCGACCCCTTAAATAACTTTCAAACCAGTTGTAGGCAGGGCCTCTTATACTGTACCGTTCTAATTTGTTTAATAATGTATCATGGCATACCATATCCAATGCTTTGGTCATATCTAGAAATGTAGCTATAAGAATTTCTTTTTTGTCTCCTGAGCTAAGAATTTCTGTTATAATTTTTTTTTATGCCAATTTAGTGGATTTATTTTTAATAAAACCGTTTTGATGTTTATCTACTTATTATTTCAAATATCTTGGAGAGAATTGGTATCAGAGTAATTGGTCAGTAATTCCCCGCTTCTGTTTTCCATCTCTTTTTATGTAGTGGTTTTACGACGGAGAATTTTAGAGCATCAGGAAAGGTTCCGTTTTCCAAGGACAGATTTATTAAGTAGGTCAATGGCTTTAGTGTTTAGTGTTGTGGCTATTTTGGGTCTGTCGAGTTTTGGTTCATTTTGACTTTTATAAGTGGGAAACAAAGATTAAAGAAGAGACAAATATCATCATGGAACAAAGAAAACGCTTTATTTTCGTCTGTTTCAGTAAGGATCTCTGAGAAAGACATATTACTTAGGTAATAATTAAACTTGTTCACATTATCTCTACATGGTCCCTTTTATATACAAACCAATGTTGTTTAACAAGATTTTTTGCTTTTGTTTTTATTGAAAAAGTTTGCCTCGTGTTGTGATCAGACAGTCCTAATTCGTGTACCTCCCCCTTGGCATCTTTTATATCACTAATTATAAAATACAATAGACATAAAAAGTCATAAAAAAACCCTGAAAGAAATCAATTTTTTTAGGAATAGCTAACCGGAAAAGTTAATAAATATATCCACGTCTATTGTGTTTTATAATGATTTTAACATCACTCATTATATTGTCAATACATGTTTTTTGTCGAGTTGTGTCAAATTATATTTGTATAGAATATTGATAAGTTCATTTTTATTTTTTGTGGAGGACAGAGGACTAATCAAGTAGCAATGAAAAAAAACACACGAACACTACTACAAGATTTATTGTCGGTATATCCACAGGTTTTAGCTATTACAGCTATTATTTCAAATATTATTACAATCACTGGTTTCGGGCAAGGATGGCTACAGTTCACAATTCTATCTAAACGCGGTTAAAACTTACGAGACTAGTGCACTCTTTCGTGTCTGGAAGCGAACAGGCCAGTACAATCGAAATGTGGGCGGAAAAGAACTCGTTTACAATCAACTTCCGGTTCCAGAAACTTCTAGAACATTCAAGTAATCTCTACAGTGCTGCCTCGTAGTGTCGAGAGGCGACTACTACAACATTCATTCATAATATTACAATGCTCATTCATAAAACAGCGCCTCCAGTGTCGAGTAGCGAGCATTCATTCATAATATTACAATGCTCATTCATAAAACAGCGCCTCCAGTGTCGAGTAGCGAGCATTAAATCGACTAATCCACTGCTTCCGCTACACGACAACAGAGGACGCTACTTGTGTATCAGTCACATTTCTCCCGCCGTGTACATACAATGTACATAATTTATATCACTAGTGACTGGTACACACTTCACAATATCAACAATTGAATGCAATTCACAATTCAATGAATTATAAGATAACAATTTAGTACACATACATAATTATAAAGTTAAGGGTAGTCACTCCAGAATCCTTGCTCTGCTATATATTAGATCAAATTGAAATAAAAACAAACTCCTCCTGGTAGCAGAATCCTGGAGTGACGCCAAGAAAAGAGACATAACCTACAAAATATGCGAAATACATAATTTCAGAACTTGTCTACTTTAAACCAGTGTTTACGATACAATGCATGATGACAACTAAGTTTCTACCGGTATAACGACGAGACGCTTAACAGGACGCCGCATTACACCGCTCTTGGTTTTGACGTCAACGACTCTCACGACACCATCTGCTCCTGGATACATGCGTTCGACTCTCCCTTTTGGCCAGATGTTTCTCGGTAAGTTTGGGTCCACTACGACAACCAAATCGCCCACCTTGACCGTGTCACCGCGTCCATACGGCTCCCGCCGGTTTTGAAGCGTAGGCAGTACTTCGCGTACCCATCGTTGCCAAAACAAGTCCGCTAGTCGTTGTGACGCTCTCCAATGTGAATGACGTAGTTCATCCGGCCTTGTGAAAATCCCTGGCAACGGAACTTTAGAGGGCGCGCCGAGCAGAAAATGGTTAGGCGTCAAAGCTTCTTCGTCGTCTGGGTTAACCGATACATGGGTCAAGGGTCGGGAATTGACCGTGTGTTCTACCTCTGTCAGAAGTGTGTGAAGCACGTCTTCATACGGATGCCGATCGATAAGTGTAGCATTTAATGAGGCCTTTACCGTGCGCACTAACCTTTCCCATGCTCCGCCCATGAACGGCGCTCCTGGTGGAATGTAGCGCCAGTCGATGTGACGTACCTCTGCCTCGTGTTGAAGTGATTCTAGGGCAGCCTTACGGAGCTCAGCATCTGCCCCGTGGAAATTGGTGCCGTTATCACTCCAAATGACTTCAGGGCATCCTCGGCGTGCCATCATACGCCTCAACGCAAGTATGGCGGCATCCGTTGATAGCGAGGCGGCAACTTCTAAATGGACAGCACGCGTAGTTAGGCATGTGAACAATGCCACATAGCGCTTCTCGTGATGTCTCGCTACTGTGACGGAGAGTGGCCCAAAGTAGTCCAGTCCTGTGTGTGTGAACGGACGTTGATGGTGTGCCAGTCGACAGGGTGGTAAGTCGCCTGTCAGTGGCTCTGGCGGTACGGCTCGACGTAGTCTACAGGGTTGGCAGAGCCTGATTACTGCACGGACGGACGGCCTTAAACGTAAAATCCAATAGCGTTGTCGTATTTCGTTCACGACGCATTCCACGCCGCTGTGGTGTAACTTTCGATGGATCCAGTCTATGTACAAGCGGCAGTAACGGTGATCGCCATCTAGTACTGCCGGTGACTGTGTTTCTCGTGATTTTTCAGCTGCTGCTGTGATGCGCGAGCGTATTCTTATTATGTTGTGTTCGTCGACTGACAGAGATAACCGCTCCAACCGGCTGTCAGCTAGTACCGTTCTCCCGCCGGTGAGAAGACGCAATTCATTTGCGAAACTTTCTTCTTGTATAGCACGTGTCCACAGGAGCTCGGCCCGACGTGTGTACTGTGTGCCAAGGGGTATGTAGGCCGTCGGTGTTACGCCGAGGTTGCGGCTCTGCAGTCCGGATCGCTTTCTCGTACCCTCCCGTTGTTTCACCGTCCAGTTCGGGTCGTCTACACTAACGCCTTTATTGCGTTTACGGGTGGCTGTCGTGGTGCGAACTCGAAGTCGGTCGATGAATTGAAGAACGCGGGCCGTGGCCCGGATGAGCCGTAGCCAGGAAGAGAAACGTGTGACGTCAGGTAGCGCCTCCGTTAAGGTCGACTGTTCGTGAGAAGCAGCAATGGTGACACGCTCCTCACCCGTGTCGATGTAGGGGTATGAGTCTGTTTCCTGCGGCCAGGCGTTTTCGCTGTCATAGAGAAATGAAGGGCCGACATACCAGCGGTGGCTTGCTGTGAAGTGAGTCGGTGTATCGCGAGTCGAGTCGTCGGCGACATTGTGAGCGGTGGGGACCCAGCGCCATTCACTCCGCTCGGTGGTTTCTTCTAGTTCCGCTACTCGGTGCGCGACGAACGGTTTGAAAGCGCGTGCGCCGGCGCGCAGCCACGCTAGCACAGTGCGCGAGTCGGACCAGAAGACTCGACGGTCGGCGCGACGATCATGCTCTTCTTTTTATTTTTTTTTTTTTTTTTTTTTATTTTTTTTTTTTTTTTTTTTTTTTTTTTTCACTACTTGATTAGTCCTCTGTCCTCCACATTGGTCCTTCAGTAGCCGGATTCGGGCAGGTATAGCTTTGATCTAATCTTACGCGAAAGTGGTAGTGTGGTGTATGCAATACCGTCGACATGGTGAAGACACGCGGTAGGCATGAACTCGTCACAGCGGCCACGGAAGGTGACGAGTCCGTCTCCACGGAATTGGCGACAGCGGTGGGACCAACAGACCCGCCCAACTATTCCGTCACAGAGTCGGACCAGGCCCAACCTCACAGCCCTGGGGCGACGACACCTCCACACAGACAACCACTAGGCAAGACGAAAACCGACAGGAAGGCGTTGGCGCGAGCGAGATTGGAACTCGCCGCTGCTAGGTTAGCGCTCTTGGAAGCAGAATCAGCAGACGAAGAATTATTGGAGGGAAGCTCGACTGCGACATCGAAACGTCAGACGGACGCCGCGGACACACTTAGTGAGCACCGCAACCACATCTGTCCGCCGCAGTCACAACCCATAACGCCAAACGACGCGCCACCCCCCTTGCTGCAACGTAACGACGAGGGGAGCCTGCTGCAAGGATTGACTCAGGCATTGTTAGAGGTAGCGCGGGGCAAACCCGCTGCCAGCAGGTATGAATTTGATTTACCTATCTTTAGTGGCCACCCTGGCGAATGGCTGCATTTTAAAGCAGCGTTTAATGAGTCTGCGTCAACTCACACAGAGGCAGGGAATTTGGCCCGTCTCAGAAAATCCTTGAGAGGGACAGCGTTAGAGGCAGTCAAATGCCTATTATTAGGATCCTCGGCCGCGCAAATTATGCAAAGGTTAGAATCTCGATTTGGACGACCCAACGCATTAATAACTTACGAATTAAATAAATTACGCCAGTTACCTAAAGTTGCAGATAACCCCCACAATGTGGAGGACAGAGGACTAATCAAGTAGCAATGAAAAAAAACACACGAACACTACTACAAGATTTATTGTCGGTATATCCACAGGTTTTAGCTATTACAGCTATTATTTCAAATATTATTACAATCACTGGTTTCGGGCAAGGATGGCTACAGTTCACAATTCTATCTAAACGCGGTTAAAACTTACGAGACTAGTGCACTCTTTCGTGTCTGGAAGCGAACAGGCCAGTACAATCGAAATGTGGGCGGAAAAGAACTCGTTTACAATCAACTTCCGGTTCCAGAAACTTCTAGAACATTCAAGTAATCTCTACAGTGCTGCCTCGTAGTGTCGAGAGGCGACTACTACAACATTCATTCATAATATTACAATGCTCATTCATAAAACAGCGCCTCCAGTGTCGAGTAGCGAGCATTCATTCATAATATTACAATGCTCATTCATAAAACAGCGCCTCCAGTGTCGAGTAGCGAGCATTAAATCGACTAATCCACTGCTTCCGCTACACGACAACAGAGGACGCTACTTGTGTATCAGTCACATTTTTAGTCACCGCATCCTATTTTGTACTATTTATATTTTCCTAAGTAGCGTTCTATACACACAAAATGACATATTTTTGCAGTCGTATATTTCAAAATGTTTTTCAAGAGTAATATTATCAAACCATTTTATGTTGTCGTATTCAATATCTTGCCTTATTAGTATGCAAACACCGCCACGACTCTGATCTTTCGTGGAGTAGCAACTAACTCCTTTATCTCCTGATTTAATAAAGGTTTCAGTTAGGCATATAAAGTCAAATTTACATTGTTTGTCTCGAAGTAAGTTTAGTGCCATTTCAATATCATTGGGTTTATTTATAGCACCAGCAATATTCAGATGAAAAACGACATGGTTTCCATGAGCTGTTTTAGGCACGAAAAAATGTTTCGTCTGCCCTATTACATTAGTGTTACTATATTGCCATTAACGTGAGAACCCTCATTAGAAAATAGCCTAAGAAACGAGTAATTTGTCTGTGTGCTCTGGTTTTTTGAATAAATTTTATTTGCTTTCCAGATCTTAGAACCATGTGATAAAAAGGTTTTGTCATAGTCTAATTGATCTAACACCGAGTTTATTTGATAGCATAGCGATGAAATCATATTTTGCGATAAATGAACATTATTGAACCTATTTACAGATAAGATATAACATTTCATTTATTATTGTTTTTTTTATAGCAGATGTTTTTATTCGATTTAGACAATTAGGCGATTATAGAAACAAGCACAGGTCTGTCACCATTTTTAGACTATTATAATCATTTTGTCCTACAGATATGATTAGTTTGCCGTCGGAGGTAATTTCAAACAGTTTTACACAATTCAAGATTTCTTCTGTAGAAGCTTTGGGCTTGACAATTGATAAGAAACGATAATAATTATAAGGGTTGTAAAATCGAGATTTGTAAAGTCGTGTAACTAATTCACTACGTATACATTGTCTGCCTCCGCTAAATGCGAAAAGAGGACATTTATTATAATAAATGTCCTCTTTTCGCGGTGATTATGTATTGTTACTGAATTATTGACATAAAATTATTTTGACATATTTTAAATGCGTAATGAATTTTAAATATGAATGTAATGTTTTATTATTATATGCTTTTTTATTCTTTTATTTATCATCACTGTAATATTTTCAACACAATGTATTTTGTTATGAAATAAATGTCTTATACATAAGACTCATAACGCGGTAGGCTAGCGATGCATGCCGACGCGACGAAACAATAACTTGCATCGCAGAACAAATCGGACGATGAACACATACTAACAATAGCGATGTATTCCACAGCGAGACTATCAAAGCCTTGTGCTCGAACTTTGATTAAAAACGTTCTATCAACTATCTATCAGTGCGCATGCTCTGCTATTGTAACTGTACAAACTTGTCCACTGTGCGGATTCTTTTTACCGGTGTGTTGTTTCAGCTGTCGATTCGATTAACTATAGGTCTGGCCATCTGGGTGTGCCTACGGGCCGTTCGAGTTAGCTAGTGTGGCTTTAATCCCTGTTCACGAGTAATAGTAGTGGAGGGTCGAAACACCTGTCCAGTATAGGTTTGGGTTGCATCATAATAACCGCATTTTCTGTATGTGTATCTTATTTATCTACTTGCCTGGAGAAACAATTTTTAATTGAATATTGTGACTAATTGTAATTTATGATTATTTATTTCTGCATTGACTGTAGGTATTATTCCATATTGTTATTATTTCGCATGCAACCATATTTATACGCCTCTTGGCATGACATAGCGACCTTTAATTAAATTAACTTTAAGAACTGTTCATTACCTATGTCACACAAATAGAAAAATATTATGATTATGATGCAATTTGAGGTAGTATAGACCCTTAATTAAAATAGTAAAGCACGATAGATAGATAGGTAAATAATTTATTTCCATTACAGGAATATACACAATATTTATGATTAATGGACGGGATTCAGAGATAGCACTTTTCTATCTCTGAATACCGTCTAATAATGGGGAACCGTATCGTCAGACATTGTAAAGAGTGTGCGTTTTTTGCAGGAGTCAGCGACGGGTGCGTCGCGGCCGCATCGCATCTCTCGCGACGAGCTGAGATGTTCGCCAAGAAGATAAGACATCACAAGAAGTACAAGGTGCGGTGAAGAGCGCCATGCGATAGAACACCATGCTAGAGGAAGGCAGCCGCAATCTGGCCAAACGCGCCTACTCGGAGAGCTCTCTGCGCCCCCCGCACCCTGCACAATCCACGCTAGACGAGCCGCGCTGCTGCTTCTCGGGCCGGCGGGCGGACGACGCGCGTCTGTTCTGCTGCCGGTGCGCGCACAAACGCCGCGCCTCCCCCCTCACCTGCCTTGCGATCTGCTTCCTGGTGCTCACCTACAACCTGCTGGGAGGCTTCTTATTTCTCGCGATCGAAGGCAACGTCACCACCGAAGAAACGGCTGTCGCTGCCTCCAAACCAAATCTCAGTCAATCACATAGTGTCAGCAACGACTTGAGGTCGAAGACGGTGGAGCGGCTGTGGTCTATAACGGAAGACCTGAACATCCTGTACAAGGAGAACTGGACAAAGCTGGCAGCAAAGGAGCTGCTGGAGTTCCAGAGGGTACTGGTGTCAAGCATGCGAGGGGGGGGCGGCGGGGTGGGTGGAGGCGGGGTTGGGGATGAGCGACTCGGGCTTGAGCACGAGCGTGACTACCGCTGGACCTTCTCTACAAGCTTCCTGTACGCGCTCACACTCATCACTACCATCGGTGAGTTACTACGACAATTTCATAAGAAAAACAGTGGCACTCCGCGAGTGCCGACGGACGTGAAAACTTGGTATCGCGGTAATCAACGCGTTGATGTCTTTTTAATGGTCAAAAGGTGATGTCATGACGGTGTCGCGAAAACAATGGTTTAGTCCCATTTCAAAAATACCCAACGCGCCTAAAGAAGTCTTCACTTCAAAAACTTTTCTACAAAATAACGGACTTCCAAAAAAACATTGTTTTTTTTAACCTATTTTGTCCCACTGCTGGGCAAAGGTCTTCCCTATACTTTTCCAGTCTTGACCGACTGGCCGGAGAAGGCACAACATAAGGAAGATAAAAAAAACACTACAAAGTGAAAAATCAGAAGTCAGTGGCAAGTAACGAAACAGAACCAAAGATACCGACTTCCGAAAAAATATTTTTTACATTGTAATGTTTTTTTGGAAGTCGGTTGTTTTTTTTTTGTAAAAATCTTTGTATTTCTCGTTTTTAGTGAGTCATTTTGTAATTTATCTGACTTACAATAGCCTAATATTAACTGACCATCACCGTTTTTTCAAAATATTGCTTTACCCGATGCAGGGACGTTAATAGTTGAGGAGTTCTTTTGGTACTTCACCATCAGCTCCACTTTTCCATATGCATTGTTAGGAGCATAAATTGCTTGGCAACCATATTAAAGTAATCGAAACACAACCCGTGAAATACTTTTATTGAGTAATAGGTGGCCATCTGTAGTCTTCTTCATCAACTTCACTTCACCAAATAGTGCTTTCCGAGAGCAACTGCAAGGGGACTATCTCAAAAGTATACCCTTTCAAATAAAAAATAATTTTGCAAATCAGTTTATATATGACGGAGTTATGCCCGAATATCTGTTTATCTCTATATATTTCTTCTGTAAATGTGTTTGTCAACTCCTCCTAAACGGCAGGACCGATATGGATTAAATTTTGTGTGTATAAATATACACAGTAGGTCTCTGGATGGTTTGAAAATACAATTGAACCCGGTAGGTGGCGCTGTTCGGACAGGACAACGTCTGTCGGGTCCGCTAGTAAATATATATAATATAAACACCCGAATTGATAAACTTCTCCTTTTAGAAGTAGGTTAAAAAAAAAAATTCTACAACAGTTGAAAATTGAAAAGATTCCGTCCCACTTGACTGGTTGTGCATCCTTCCTTGGTAACCAAGACAGTGTGTTCGGGTCGACACGATCATCTTTTATCGAATATTGATATGTGGGGTTTTGAGTTTCGTCCAAAATATGTTTCCTGGAGTTTCCGCAAACTATAGGAATTGTGAGCGTTTACAAGTATGCTTGTGTTTGTGACGCAGGGCACGGCAACGTGACGCCGAAGTCATCGGCGGGGCGGTTGGTGGCGGTAGCGTACGCGTGCGTGGGCATCCCGCTCATCATGCTGTACCTTTCCACCATTGGCGAGGCGCTGGCGCGCAACGTGCGCGTGCTGTATTCGCGCGCCTGCCCCGCGCGCATGCGCCCCGCAGCAGACGCTTTTCATGCGCGCGCTGACTGCCGCAGCCGCCGCGCCGACGGCAAGCAGCCCCCCTGTGACGTCAGAGACAAGTTTGACAGACAGAAACGGACTCCTTTTCAAGCCGCCTTGAATCTGGACAGTTTTAGTGGCGCCTATCATTGGACGTGTCGGGACCACACGCGAGTGCCAATTATACTTAGTTTACTACTCATCGTACTGTACATAGCGTTAGGAACTTTCGTGTTTCATACGACAGAGAGGTGGAACTTAGTGGACGGGTGTTTCTTCTCTTTTGCGAGTCTCGCGACTATCGGTTTCGGGGACCTGAAGCCCGGCCTGTACGCCAGCACGATATCTGCCAAGGCAGAGGACATAGCGGTAGGCGTGTGTTGCATCTACATCCTCGTGGGGATCGTGGTGATCGCGATGTGCTTTAACCTCATCCAGGAGGACATGGGCGCACTGGTGCGCGGCGTTACGTCGCTGTGCGCGGGCGCCGCCAAGTCACGAGCCGTGCACAGCGCGGACGCAGTGTACGACGACAAGATCTCCATGTCTGTGGTGTCCTGACACCGCGAGACGGCCGACTCGGGGCCGTCCATGGCGTTCGCCGAGTGCGAGAAGCGCCAGCAAGTGACGTTTAAAATAGACTCTCTCAACCCGACAAAGTTCAACAGCCTACCGCGGCGCAAATCGTCGCACTACGGTGACGAGAGTTTCGCGCGCAACACGCCAGCTCGGCGCTCAGCCGGTCACGCCGACCGCTGCGTGGAGTACTTTGTGCCGCGCAGTCTCAGCGAGTTCAATCTGAGCGGCGCCGGCGACCTGTACGAGCTGGCGGCGCTCGGCTCGCGCGCCCGCCTGGCGCCACCTGCGCTAGGGTCGGGGGGCGCGGGGAGCGCGGGCAAAGCGCGCGACAAAATGGTCACGTTCGAGGACGACCGCGCTGCGCCCGCAGGCGCCGGCGCCGACGACGTCTTCATGTGACATAGACGTCACCTAGATATATACTTGTTGGTTTGGACATGGTTTGTTATATAATAAAATATGAAATTTTATATTACCAGCTGTTTCGTTGTTCACCGAGACTCTATTAATCAGTTCCTAAGAGAAACACAGATCGCTAACACCTAAATCTTAGTAAGCACTTGAGTGTGCGAGGCTAACTATCAAGTGTGACACAGTTATGGGAGTGACAGATGGAAAACTTCACGGTTGAACTGGATACAGTTCCACAGTTTCGCAGATCTTAAACGCTGGACTTTACTTTTAAGTCGAACATTAACAAACAGGGGCGGTGACGACAGCAGTAACGTGACGGTGGTATCAACTGCGGCTGCGATGGTGATGATGACGGAATATGGTGTAGACGATGTAAGTATGCGTATACAAAAATGTACAAATTAGAACTGCCACTTCACCTAAGTTTTCAGGGTGAGATTTTTACATAATAGTTTGGCTGATGAGTATAAAAACGATGACCTCTCTAGTAGCAGTGTGTCTGGATATAATAATTATGACCCATGTTTATGGTGACGTCACACAGCAGACCGTGCATAGGTAGTGGTACACGCATCCCCCCCCCTCGCCGCCGCACACATGCTCCACCTGCCGATACAATAATTAATTAA
The DNA here is from genome assembly GCA_916610215.1 of Omphaloscelis lunosa. Taxonomy (NCBI): domain Eukaryota; kingdom Metazoa; phylum Arthropoda; class Insecta; order Lepidoptera; family Noctuidae; genus Omphaloscelis; species Omphaloscelis lunosa. The sequence continues at coordinate 20,760,810 of OU744263.1, read as the reverse complement.
TATCACGACAATTGTTAGCGGCAATTATGAGATAAATGGTAGCTGTCGCATTTCCGCGTGCCCCTCGATAAACTGTCAACGATACTCATTTACTCAATTACAATGTTACCAGCTTACGAAAACCGTATTTTGAGTGTTACAGAGTCTGTAATCGCTAGACCGCGTGATCAGGTTGTCCGGTGCAGTGGGCCACCGTAGAGCCATAATCGCGCGCGCGACGTCACAAAAGTGTCTCACAAGCATCGCATACTCACCGTGATCACCGTGCAGTCGCGCGTATCGCAATCACTCACGTCCCAAGCCCTGACGTCCCGACGACAGCAATTCTATTAGAAATCGGACAGAAATGTCAGTCTACAGCCATAACTATGTATAGGTAACTCCTATATCAGGCATAACTAACTTACAAATAAAGGCTGGTGCAGACTAGCGCGACACCGGTAATTTTTCTACCGTGAAGTTTTCTTAGAAATTGTTTTGTTCGAGTCGCGTCGCGCCTGATTGCACGAGTTTTATGCTACCTAATTAAGTAAGTTTGGTGTGGCGAATGCGGTAAAGGGTGTGTAAATTTCATCCATCATACGTGGGATATTAAGGAAAATAAGCTTTTAGTTTACCAAAGGGATCAGTTTATGTGTATCCGTTTCCATTTTCATTAATAAATTAAATTAAAAAGCGAATAGTGTCAGTTCTTGAACCAATATTTGTCGGGTTTCTGTGGCGGATAGTGAACGAGCGGCTCGAGCAAACAACGCATCGTGACATCGCCGAATGTTTGTCAGTAAACAGCGCAGCGCTGCTCACCCGCACGCGATGTTATCACTGTCAGGCCGCGCGATTCCGCCGCACTGGCAAGCTCGCGCCCGCACCCGGGACCCACCCAAGATCCTAGCTCTGGGCAAAGCGAGACGCTCCCCACTATTTACGTTAGCTATTTGCCACGTACGTGCACGTTACCTTTATATTTTATAAGAAAATTTAGTCTATTTGTGTCAAGTCTTTCATAATTATCATTTAAGTTTAGCAAGATAATAAACAGAAAATAAATAATTGTGTAAAATATTCTAGTCATCGCATAAAAGTAAAATTCACCGCGTAAGTAACGTACGTGTTCGGTACAATATTTGCAACCGAACAGCTCCGCACTATTATCTGCGTGCATGTCCATATAGCATGTATCGCAACTATTACCAGTTTATTAGTACCAGTAACTATTATTCAGTACGTATTCCGATACCAATCAAATAACCAGTATCCGATATAAGCTTTAAACCATATTACTTTGTATCATTAGACCAGTCTAATACAGTACTAAATCAACCAAATATCAACCAACTAGAAGTTAGAAGTTAGTGCTAAACCAAGCAGGCACTACTTGACATTCTCTCAATCTTGACATTTGAATTGTATTTCGACATTTTAATTGTATTTTGATTTGATCTTATTTTAACTATTATGTATTTATTAATTGATTTTAATTGTATCGAATTGTTCATTTTTATCTGATTATTGTGTTTAGTGTTTTTATATTTTTTTAACATTGTATTCATTTCTTTAAATTTTGCATCTCGAATCTTGGACAGAATGTATGGCTCAACTTTAATTCTTCACGACCTTATTTGTATACCTGCATTCTAGTAAATAAATAATTTGATTTGATTTAATTTAATTTTACGTTTAATATTATTAGGCGTAAATGTTTAACCCCTATATTGCAACTTTCATCGAAATCGTTAGAGCCGATTTCGAGAACGTGAGTACAAATAGAAGATATTTCTTTAGCCCTGGCCTTCCTTGGCTTCGTCCTTAGGATGGCGCGTTGATCAACGTGGCGCTATGGGCTTCAGTCGGGTCGGCAATCCCTATAGGACGACGAGTACAGGTTGATGGTCCGAGTGTAAATCGTCGTCTGTCACGTGCTGCGTGATCTGGCAGCGTAACCCTCTGTGAACCACAATGTCCAGCACGTCCGGCATGTATTGTGCTGCTTCAGAGTAGTGGGTAGGTGTCTCAGGACTGGACACCGTGTACCCGAAGGCCTCCGCGTCCGCGAAGAGCAGTCTCCCCCGGTATTTGTTCTTAGAGAGTTCCACGCCGGGTGCATGCAGTTAAAGTCGCCAACAAGGATGACTGCGTGTACATTTAGTGCGCTAATTAGCGCCCGCAGCTCGACCACATCTAAGGGGGGCCGCGGGCGGCTTGTAGCACGCCTAAATGTTGATACCCTCGCCGGCAACGTGTAGCTGCACACCCAGCGCGAGCTGAGCGATGGCAAGGGGAGCTCTTGATGGACGACTCTTCGCTTCACAAGCACCATCAGACCACGGTACTTCATGTTTTGTGCCGACCTTTCGTCCTTGCGGTAAATGTGGTAACCCGGGAACCTAACCCTATCTTCGGGTCCCAGGTGTGTTTGACTGCTAGAGAGGCGCCACGGCGTCCTTACCTTCCACCTGACGCAGGTCCTCACCGGACATGGCTGTTTTTAGGATAAGGCGGGAAGAAACGCCCCTTTGTCACCATTGTGTGGATCGCCCCGGAGCATACGGTGGAGGTTTACCCGGCTTGGGCGGACCATCGCCGTGTCCTCGTGGAGGCGATCGGCGGCGGTGATCTCTCACGTCCGGCCCTGGTTCAGGCCATGGTACGGAGCGACAGGAAATGGGAGGCCGTCACGTCCTTCTGCGAATCGGTAATGCTCGCAAAGGAGGAGACCGAACGCGTGAGGGAGAGGCAAATTTCGCACCCTCACGCCCCTAACCGCCGCAGGAGGAGACGCCCAGGGCGACGGGAATCGCAGGCCAATTTCCGGCCACCGTAGGCGCGGGCTAGCGGACGGTGAGCTACCCATTGCTCACTGTCCGCAAGCCCGATAAAGACTGGGCCCGGGTCGACGGCGCGTTGTGTTTCACGCGCGCATCAAAGAGATGTCAGCAGAATTGATGGGGTCCGTTAGAGCCGATGCCTGGTGGGGGTGCGATGAAAACCGATAGGGAGATCGTCAACAGGGCACAGGGCAACCGAAGGAACACGGATGGGTTAGTCAGTAAGAGTCTGACATGCCCTCCCGCTCCGCCCAAAGCGGGAGAAGTTATTTGATAATTTCCCACCCAAAAAAAACGTGTGTTTCACTGATTAGCGTCACGTCGATATTTTGAACCCGAAGGAGGTGGCGGATGGGGGCGATCTTATTCCTAAGGCCGCGGGTGTTCCAATGTATGTCCCTTAATGATCTAGCCATCACAAAAGAGAACCGCTTGGCTTTTTTCGGGATTGACTTCTATGCGCCACTTTCTAAACCAGGCAGCAAGTCTATTGACTGAGCCTTGGAGAGTGCGGGCGATAATGTCGGGGGATATAGATCTAAAGTAGATGGCCGTATCGTGTGCGTACAGAGCCACTTGCGCCCTTCTACTGTTGTTGGGAATATCGCTAGTAAATAACGTAAAAATGAGGGGAGCTAGCACAGAGCCCTCAGGGACTCCTGCGCAAATAGGGCGGGAAGAGGAAAGTGCTCCTTCAATGCGATAGCAGAATACGTGGTTCGATAGATAGTCTCGTAAGATGAGTACGACACGATCTCGCACACCGAGTTGGTACAGCTTGTATAATAAGCCGTTATGCCAGACTTTATCGAACGCTTTCGCAATGTCGAAGAATACTGCACCCGTTAGACAACCGCGTTGGAAACCAGCGCTAATGAACTCAATGATGCGGTGGGCCTGATGCACAGTAGACTGTTCAGTTCGAAAGCCAAACTGTTCGTTGGGGATGAGGCCGTTGGTCTCAGCAAAGTCTCTGAGACGCTTATAAATAAGCCTCTCATAGATTTTTCCGAGAACCTTGAGCAAACTGATGGGACGGTAACTAGAAGGCTCAGTACTGGGTTTACCGGGCTTTGGGATGCCGATGACTGTAGCTTCTTTCCACGACTGGGGAAAGAAGTTGTTCCTTAAAGCACCATTGAAGATAGTAGTCAAAAGCATTATTAGGTGGGCAGGGAAAAGTTGAATCACCCTATTGGTGAGGCCATCTGAACCGGGGGCTTTACGGGCTCTAAGACCTTTGATAATGTCATGCACTTCGTCAGGAGTGACGGGAGGCAGCGGACCATCAGGGTCATCAACGGGAGGCAGAGAGGTTCTACGTTCGACTTCAGCGTCAACCTTTAGGAGGTGAGCTTGGTCTGCTGGCAGGAAACTGGGTGAGCAGTAATTTATTAGGGATACATGCAAGGGAAATTGCAAGTGTATGTGTGTGATGTGTGTGTGATGTAGAGTGCGTGAGTGTTGTGTTGGGTAATTGTGCGTTGCAAAGAGAAAATTATGTTAGGACATGGTTTTGAAAATATCTTCAATTTGGGTACTTATATATTAATCTAAGGTGATAAGCCAGTCAGTTATTTTTCTTTTTAAATGTGCTTTGTTCAAAGTATGAATTGAGAGTAAATCATGCAGTCTGTTATATAGAAATCGGCCCAGAAAAGAAAATAAATTTTGAGCAAATTTGGTTTTTACTGGTTTAGGTTGGCATACATTCCTTCTTCTGCTTGTCATGTCAGAATTTTGATGGGTATTTATAACAGGAATAAGAGATCGTTGTTTCAAAGTAACGTGGAGAATAAAAAGCTGCTTGAAAGGACTTTGGAGGACTTATAAACTTCTATAGTAGCATGACGGAAAGGAAGGTATAAAGTAACTTTAAGGACTGCCCTTTGAGCCCTTTCAAGTAAATACTTAAAGGTTATTTTTACACGTTCTACCCCAAGAAGTGATGCAATATGGCAGAGCGCAAGTAAACAGATAGTAGTTGCTTGGAGTTAAGGATATACCGAAGATTAATAACCATGAAGATAAATTTCCGTATTCTGGTGGTGAGACAATTTATATATGCACCAAATTTTAATTAAGAATTTAAGGTGACCCCCAAGTACTTAACATCGTCGACTTCAAACAATTTAGCAAAAGAACTGTTATATGGCGATGAACAGGTGGGAGCGAGAATGGAGAATGGGTTGGAGATATGACTACGGGCTGTTCCTTAAAGTAAAGGCTAAATACTTGGTTTTACTGAAATTCAAGGTGAGTATGTTAGTTCTCAGCCAATCATTTACCGAATTAAACCCAACTTGAGCGTAGTAATAAACTTCCTCCCATGAGGCTGCACTGAAAAGAATCGCAGTGTCATCCGCAAAGGTCAACTTTGACGAGAATACGTCCATTTTGAAGAAAGAGATTGCAGAGTTCGTTAATATAGACCAGAAATAACGTGGGTCCAAGGATGCTACCCTGGGGAACTCCAAAAGCTACAGGAAGAGTGTCACTAAAGTGCTTATCATTTTTAACAAATTGTGTGCGGTCATTTAGGTAATCTCTGAAGAGTGAGAACTAATTTCCACGTATGGCAGGTTTTCGAGCTTACGTCGGAGGATTGGAACCAATACTGTATCAAAGGCCTTAGCTAGGTCTAAAAAGATGGCTAATGCCTCCTTATATCATCCATGTTGGAAACAAAATAGTTTGTCAGCTCATGCACTGCCATGGCCGTCGATTTCCCTGCACGAAAACCGTACTGAAACTGGGACAGTACGTTATTTGATTCTATATATTTCACTAACTTGTTGTTCAATAGCCGTTCCAGTTTTTTGATGGGGCAGGCAGAATTGCTATTGGTTTATAATTTTTTATTTTCTTTGAATTTTTGCATTTTTCTCTTAGGGAATCTCTTTGACCTAGTTCGTAATTCAAATGAAAAAAGTCAAATAATTTATTCTTCTCTTCACAAACAATGGCATCTTATAACTTAGACAGACTTGAAAAACTGTGACAAAAGTTTGTGAGAGACTGGTGTCTGCATAAGGAATACCTGAATAGCAGATCACCAGGGTCCCACCACACGGTATGTAAACATAATCAGTTAGTTAATAAATGTGAAGGGATAGGGTATAGTATAAAAATCAATTATAGACTTAGAGATTCATACAATATAAAACAAAAAGAATTAAATGGAAAAAATAAACAAAATATGGTTGAACTTTTATGGGTCGGGAAGTTAGAGGGATGGACTATTTTGGATGAGTTAGTAATTCCTCAGTTGCATTATAATCCAAACTAGCCATTCGACTAGAGCCCTCTTACAAGCCTTTGTTGTTAGGTGATAGATCGTGGTAACAGGATTTATTTTATTATATAAGTGGGAACCTAAGAAAGTATAAAATGTTTGAGAGAAGCTCGTTCTTTGGCCTTTAGCAGTTTTGCAGATAGTATTTTCTGTGTTTTCCTGAAATAAAGAGGGGATCAAATATTATGGAGAAGTGCTTCTTTAAAACAGTGTACATAACGAAAAGTTGCCTCACTGACAAGACTTTAAAATGTTTGTATAAATCTACTGTAGGATACAAGTATGGCAGAAAACAGGCCACCTTTAGTACCACCCGTTGGGCTCTTTCCAACGTCAAAATGTTCGATTTAGGTGCACCACCGTATGATGTTATGCAATATGTCAGAAGAAACTGACACATTGCATAATATACCCACCTAATGACCTCTACGTCAGCTACGTGGCGAAGATTTTTTAAGAAGAAAGATTAATTTGCGAATTCTTGACGTGAGGCTGTCTATTTGTGGTTGGAATCTTAAATTGTTATCAATTATAATTCCAAGGTACTTAATTGAAGTAGTCTTTTGGAGAACGGGACACAAGCAGGCGTCAGAATTAAGGTCAATGCAAGAGTGCGCTTTAATGTGGAAATGGGATAGCAAATCATTGCCTTTGTTAGTGAGGGAGAAAACTATATTTGGTCTTGTCGACGTTAAGGGTAAGGATATTGTTTTTTAACCAGGTTAGGACCGTATCAAAACCTTTCTATGCGTAATGATAGACATCACCCGATGAGTTTGCTGTGAAAAGTAGTGTCGCATCATCGGCAAAAGATATGATTTTACCATAGGGTAGCTGTAGCTTACAGAGATCATTAATATAGGCAAGGAAGAGGGAGGGCCAGATCACACTTCCCTGAGGTACACCGAAAGTAACAGGTAGATCATACTAACATAGTTTCCTACTAACTCCCTGGAACCGATCAGATAAGTAATCCCGGAGGAGGAGTTTTAATGGTAGACCCCTGATTCCAATGTTTTCCAACTTGTTTAGTAGGTTGGGTACAGAGACTGTGTCAAACAAGCTTTGGCCAGATCAAGGAATATGACAAGTACCTTTTTTTACTACTACTATCAAGAGCGTGAACAAGATGATCTGTCAGCTCATGAACAGCGTCGGCACAGGATTTTCCAGCCCTGAATCCAAATTGACCCTCTGAAATGAGGTTATTGCGTTCAAGGTATTCGTCAACAAGGTATAAGTCCTCTGTTCATGAGGCGTTCTAATAATTTGGAAATAGTTGGTAGAATGGAGATCGGCCTATAATTGTTGACACAGTATCTGTCCCCAGCCTTGTGGACAGGATAATTTAGTGTTTTTTTTAAAGGTAACCTAAAAGTGCCTTTTTCAATTGCTAGATTAAATAACTGGGTGAGTGGGGGAACTAAATAGTTCTTGTAATGCTTAAGAAACCGAGCAGAAATAGGGTTAACACTTTCAGAGCAGGTGTTTTTAAGGTTACAAATGAGGGAATCAACCTCCTTTTCATCTGCGGAAAGAAAAGCCATTGAATGTGGATGAGCGACTGAAAGTGACAGGGACAACCTTAGTATGAATAGAAATGACATTAGTTAAAATATTTATAAGATAATGTGACTGTACCTAAATTACCCTCGCTGATAAAATTTTCGTTTTTCCTAATTATGCTATATTAGTGGTTTGGTCGGTTTCCCTTACGGAGAAGAACAGTGCCCCTCCTTTCCGCACTGTTCTGTAGGGCTCGTCCCAGACTGGTCACCCTCCCACCGATAAAAGATAGAAATGGATTCCCATAATCTAAACTGCCTTGTTCCGGCTTAAATAAGTTAAGGGACAGGGATATTAAAGGACAGGAATACAAGTGAAACTAATATTAGGAATTTACAGTTAGTAAACATAAGTATTATAATATGAAGCTAAGAAGATAAGAAGGTATGCAAAAGTATATAATATTATGTTTTAGTATTATAAATGTCGGAACGTCAACGTCTCCTCCGAAATGAAATGAAATGAAATGAAATTGTTTATTCTGTAAATAGGATATCGGAATCACTTTTACACGTCATATTAAAAAAAAAATAAAAAATAAGCTAGTTGAGTTCGGCGTTTCCTATCTGACTACTCTGAGAAGAAAGGCCGAAACAAACTCAGAGGTTACAGTCTCTTTTAAAGTCCAGACATAATCTTGGTCAGGCCATATGAGGACCATGTAGATTAGTGTCTGAAATGGACTTTTGAGGAAAGAACCACACAGATTTGAGTGAACCTGTCCAGTCAGTGCAAGCATTTGTCAGTAATCGTGGAGCTCAACTCAGAACTTAAGGTGTTCAACTCGACGAACAATACCAAAGAAAGGACATTTGGGTAGGCCGCATAAACTACTCAAACTGCCAGACCATAATCAAAACTTACTGAAAAATTAAAATAATAATGATATCCACATAGTCCTCACATTCACAATAATTAATTAAAATAATATAATGCTTTACAAAGTAATCATGTCATTTTGAATATAATTTTCAGCAATGTCAATGTGTATATAAAACTGGTATATTTTCATGATTTTACAAACACAAGGCTTAGCAGAGCGAGCAGTTCAATCCCATGCTTTTTTATCTTCTAAATAATCTGAAATTTTATAATACCTATTTTTTACAAAGTTTGGTTTTAATACAGATTTTAAATCTATTAATGGGTAAGTTTCGAATGTCAATGGGAAGTTTGTTGTAAAAACGTATACATTGACCCATGAACGAGTTGCCTACTTTGTGGAGACGTGTGCGATGCACAGCAAGATTGTGTTTATTCCTGGTATTTTAACTATGAATATCGGACATTTTCTTAAAATTTGATATATTTTTGTATACATACAATAGGTTTTCAAAAATATATTGTGAGGCTACAGTCAGAATATTTATTTCTTTGAATTTTTCTCTAAGGGAATCTCTTGGACCTAGGTTGTATATGGCTCGACCAGCCCTTTTCTGTAGAACAAAGATAGTATCAATGTCCGCACAGGTTCCCCAGAAAAGAATCCCATATGACATAAGACTATGAAAATAACTAAAATAAACAATTCTGGCTGTATCCACATCAGTTATCTGTCTAATTTTTTTAACAGCATAGGCGGCCGAACTTAGTCTTCCAGACAATTTTTCTATGTGTGGGCCCCATTGTAATTTACTGTCAATAGTGATTCCAAGAAAAACTGTCGACTCAACAGGGTCCAACTCTGTTCCATTTACTTGAACATTGGTATATAGCTGCCTGACATTTGGCATTGAAAATTTAATGAGTTTAGTCTTTTTTTCGTTCAGTAGAAGATTATTTACATTAAACCAATGCACTACTTTAGACAGTGCATCGTTAACTTGTTCAAAGTTGACTAACTGACGTTTGATTTTAAAAATGAGCTAAGTGTCATCTGCGAATAATACTATCTTGTGATTATCCCTTATGTGATAAGGTAAACCATTTACATAAATTAGAAATAAGAAAGGCCCAAGAATTGAACCCTGCGGAACGCCCATGGTGACCGCAGATTCTGCAGATTTCTTGCCATCAACATCGACCCTCTGGATTCTGTTGTTCAGATAAGAAGTCAGAAGGTCAAGAGCCTTGTCCCTCATACCATAATGGTACAGTTTCCTGGTGAGTGTATCATGATGTACGCAATCGAAAGCCTTGGACAAGTCGCAGAAAATGCCAAGAGCATCTTGCGACTCCTCCCAGGCCTCGAATATGCTCTTCAGTAATTCCACGCCCGCGTCTGTAGTTGAACGACCCTTTGTAAAACCAAACTGTTTCAGATGAAGTAGATTATATGCATTGAAATGTCCTAACATTTGTTTTAAAATTAATTTTTCAAAGATTTTGCTCAAAGTAGGTAATATTGAAACAGGGCGAAAATTTGTGGGATCAGTTGTGCTGCCAGATTTGAACAGTGGAATCACTTTGCTAAGTTTCATCAGATCAGGAAATATACCTGATGCAATACAAGAGTTAAAAACGACTGCTAAAAAGGGTGAAATTACATCAATTATTGAGGACACGGTATGTACTGATAATCCCCAAAGGTCAGCAGTTTTTTTTACATCAAGATTTTTAAAAGATTCTATAATGTCTTTAGCAGTAATAACTGTGAATTCGAAAAGTTTGTCACATTCTGGTACACATTCTTTAAGTATTAAGTAGAGGACGACGATGACAGAGTTTTGGTTGTTAACACGTTCGCGCGCGGTGCTCACTTTTTCGAAACTTCTGATGGAGCACTGTTTTCTCCCATACATTTATTTTGACGTTTATAAACGTTCTTTAGTACCTCTATTTATTTGAGTAATCAACTATGATTAGAACGTTATTATACGTCGACGTATGGTGACGTTGCGCAACATTTAATAATTTTTCAGCCTTTTTTAATTAAACACAACGTCACGATACGTCGACGTGCAGTTATGTTCTGCCACATTTTATCCTTAAAAACGTATTAAATTATACAAAACGTATCCGTACGTCGACGTACATATACGTTCTGTAACATTATATATTTCCTAATCTATTATACTACACGCAACGTCTTACTACGTCGACGTATGGAGACGTTGTGCCACATTTAATCTTTCGAAACCTGTTATATTACTCGCAACATATCATTACGTTGACGTATTAACACGTTGTGCTGCATTTTATCTTTCGTTACCTATCATATTACACGCAACGTCTGATTACGTCAACGTATGAATACGTTGTACCCCTTAACGTCTTTTTTTAACTATTATCTCTTGTGCAACTTCTGATTACGTCGACGTAAAGAAACGTCCCGCTTCATTTTATCTTACCTTACTTGATATGTTATTCGCAACGTGTCATTACGTCGATGCATGGATACTTTTTGCTTCATTTTGTCTCATCTAATCTATAATATTACACGCAACGTTGACTGTAATACATTAAAACAAACACTGTCTTACGTAGGTATGTATTTATTATTATTGAAATAAAGAAAGAGATAAAAAAATACAAAGCAACTGCTCTTTTGTATTTACTTATAACTAGTTTTTTGAAAGTAATATCACAATTTTTGTGATATTAATCATATTAATATTGTTTAAAACATGAAATAAAGTGTTCTTTTTTGACAAAATCAACATAAATAAAAAAAAACCTTTCTGAAACTAACACAACAAATAAAACAAAAAACTTCTATGCAAACCAGGAAAAAAATCAGTCTTGTGATGCAATTTAACTCAAGGTCACCTGCATTTATTTATTATTATTTACTTTTACTTATTATCAATAGTAAATATAACTAGCCTTAAGATAATGACTTTAGCTTTGACTTAGTTTTTACTTTGGGTTTCCCTGTAAAATATAGAGATTGTAATAATCAGTCTTCTGATTTGAACATCTGTGCTGGGTTATACCTCAGCTCTTTTTGTATCTTTCAAACCTGGTTATGCCATTCTTCGAAGCACAAAGCACACAGGGGTGGCTTTTCTTCACATCCTTTGCACCTCAGTCCCGTTTCTCGCCTTATTTTATTTTTAGTACACATTCTGCACTTCATATAATTTGATGTTTTTTTGGAGCCTTCACGAACTGGTATTTTTTCTGGCCAATGACCACCGTTTCCCTGTGAATTTGTGATTGGAGGAAGAATGTACTCCCTTCTTTCTTGTTGTCTATTATCATTTTTATTTAATTGAGACATGACCTGTTCAATTTTCGTCGTTTTTGGTATATTGATAAGATTTCTTATCAATTCTTCGCGGTAACTCAAAAAATCACATTTATCTTGGCAATATTTTCTGTAAAGATAGAAGCTGTTCCAAACTGTTAAATCCAGTAAGTGAAAGAACACTTTTTTGTACCATTTAATGGTTTTTCTTGGCGACGAATAATAAGAAACCATCTGGTCCGCTCGGTCTATACCGGACATATGCATGTTGTATAGCGATACTTCTTCTGGTTTCGTGCTGGTTTTACCATAACGGTTTGAGACTGTTACAAGTTTGGGATGGCTTGCAGTATTTATCATAAGTACAGGCCGTTTGTCTACCCATTTGGAGACATAAACTTTGTTTTTGCGAACCCATACATGTTGATTTTTTTTCAGTTTTTTTTAAATCAATTCCTTGGGGTTGCTTTTACGGTTAGCACGTAATGTTCCAGTTGTGTGGGTTTTTAAGTTGAGAAGTTTTTGTGAAAGCTCCACGGAATTGTAGTAGTTGTCCATAAACAGCCAATGTCCTTTTAATAAATATGGTTGCATTAGCGTCATTACTATCTTTTCAGTATTTTTTCCTCTTATTGTTTCGCTATCTGTGTCTTTGCCAGTGTACATGGTAATATTTAACATATATCCATCGTCAGACGTCAGTTCGTAAAATTTGATGCCATATTTGGCTTTTTTGTTTTTAATGTATTGTCTGAAAATTACTCGTCCCCAACAGCAACAATGATTCGTCTAAACTAAGTTCTCTGTTAGGTTTGTAACATTCCTGGAAATGTCTTGATAAAGTGTCAATAAATTGGGTAATCTTTTCTTTGCCTTTTGAATTGAGTTCGGCTACATACACACATTTTAATAGTTGCTCAAATCGTCGGCCTGACATCGAATATTGAAATATAGGATGATAATACAAAGGATCACTACGCGTGAAAAGTTTTCGTTTTTGCGGAACGTTAACCTGTCCCATCAAAAGACATAATCCAAGAAATTTGAGCATTTCTTGCCGATTCGTATCTCTGAAATTATAGTTGTTCTTTCTAGTTGGTCTTCTTTTTGAACATAGTGCTTGCCCATAAGCATTCGTTTTCTCAACTATGTCGTCTATAATGTTTGGCGGTAATAACTTACCAAATACTTGTTCAACTCATGAATTAGGGCCAATTTCAAATTGAACTCCTGCAGAAACCTCATCAAATTCAAAAAACGGAATTTCTGCTATTGTTTCTTCCCATGCTGATTCCTGTCGGGGCGAAGCTTCTACGGATGGATCCCCTTCAGGGCTCGCAGGATCTGATATCAGAGGCGGCGCCTCGCGATGTGGGCTGCTTTCGGGGCTCGCAGAGACTACTATCTGAGGCGAGGGTGACACCCCACGATGTAGGTTGCCGTGTGGCTCGCAGGTACTAGTATCCGTGGCGAGGGCGGCACCTCGCTATGTGGGCTACCTTCAAGGTCTTCGTAGTCTCGAGTCTGAGGCGAGAACGGAATCCCGCAAAATGAGTTGTCTTCGGGGTCCTTAGGGTCTATATGGTGCTCCGCAGTGTAAATTGCCTTCGGGATCTTCAGGGTCTGGTTTCTGAGGCGAGGGCGGCACTATGCAATGTGGGTTACCTTCAGGGTCTGGTTTCTGAGGCGAGGGCGGCACTATGCAATGTGGGTTACCTTCAGGGTCCTCAGGGTCGGGATTCTGAGACGAGGGCGGCACCACGCGATATGGGTTGCATTCAGGGTCCTCGGGGTCTGGAGTCTGAAGCGAAGGCGGCATCACGCGATATGGGTTACCTTCAGGGTCCTCGAGGTCTGGATTCTGAGGCGAGGGAGGTACCTCGCGATGTGGGTTGCCTTCTGGATCCTCAAGGTCTGGATTTGGAGGCGAGGTCGGCGCCTCTCCACGTGGGACATCTTCAGGGGCCGCAGGACTCTCCGGCATCATAGACAAGAGTGGCGCTCCACGATGTTGGCTGCCTTCGCAGCTATCAGAGTTCATCTTGGGTGGTAAGGACGGTGTGAGCAATGAAGAAAAGCTTGAAACGTCACCAATATTATTTATAAGGGTAGATGAATTAATAGAGATAGTGTCAGCATCTTCTTCGTAGGTAACTTTCATTTTTTTGTGTTGACTCTTAGCACTCGTGGAACTATTGCGCTTTCGCTTATTTTTATGGGTATCAAAAATACTTTCATCACTACTTATATTACTTTCTTCTTGTTCTTCGCTATAGTTTTCATTTTCCGAGTAATTAGACCTGGTTTCATCGCTACTATAGTACTCAGAGCTCCAATCATGTTGGTCCTTTTGGTCACCCGCTGGATCATAATCAACATCGGAAACTGAACCATCAGTAGCATAGGGGTCCGGCGAAGTACCACCAGAGGAAGTTGGCTCAAATATTTTAATTTTTGAGTGGTTTCGTGCTCTTTTTTCCATCTACAACAAATAAATGAAATTAAGTAAGTGTAATTATCCGTATACATATTATTAAAGCAGCCTTAAATACCTATATTTGGCATAAAATAGCATTGTTATAAAATCTAGATACACATACTAAATATTATTTCGATCGGACAACAGGACGTAGGTCAAATGTAGTTTACTAAATTTGATTACAGACACACATAGACAAACTGTCTTAGCGACACTGAAATAGTTAAACTTAAATAAAAGCTAATAAAATTAATATTACTAGTCAAAAAACGTGTAAATCTTATATAAACAACGTTCAGTACTTACTGTTATGCCCGAAGAACATGGTTCTGATGGATCCTTGCTTGTTTTGTCACCTTTTTTATTAGTTTTCTTTCTTCTCACTCGCTTTGCTTTGTTCATCTAAAACAATGGAATTTCTATAATAAAAACTAAAATAAAACTACTCAGGTTGCTCAAATATGAAAATAATTATTGTATTCTATATAATACATACTATTATTTAAATCCAGTACAAAATATGTGATAACTTACGATTTAAAAGTTTCGTAACTCGGGAGCTTACTTCACTGTACACGTGCGTCGCGTAACGGTGCACAGCCCGACTGACAGTATGGCGGCGCATACTCCAGTTGACGTCTATGCACGTTCTGCGTTTGTGAGTAGGTGTCTTTGTATGTGTGAGAAGCACCCACAAAACGCTTAAAATGACGATGCTGTGTGACACTACGAAATCAAAATTTTGATATGTTGTGGCACTATGACGTCACTATAGGAGCATTATATGAGAAACGGACGTTTCCTTACGTTCTGGTTGATAGAGAAACATAAAATTTGACGTATCGATACGTTGTGCGACATCGTATCTCGATTTTTTTACGTATCCATACGTCTGCACGCGAATGTGTTAAAATAGGAATATTAGTGAAAAAATTTTCAAACTCAGTTGCCACCTCCACGTCTGCCTTAATATCTACATCATTAATTTTTAGATGGAAGTCACGATTCCGTACTGGCGTTCTTCCCGTTTCTGAATTAATAATATTCCAAGTTGTTTTAATTATATTTCCAGAACATTTTATTTTATTTTTAATGTGTATGGCTTTTGCTGAGGAACAGGCTCTATTAAAATTTTTTGAATATTTCTTAACAAATTCTTAAAAGTTTCATCATAGTTATATGTTTTTTCATGATACAATTCAAATAACCTCTGCCTACTTTTGTAAATACCTGGTGTTGCCCAATCACTGAATATAATGCGGTCAGAAACAGGCAATGTTTTTGAGGTGAAAACCTTCCTAAACTCACTATTGATGAGGTTAAATAGTAAAGTGTAAGCTTGATCCGGATCGTTATCATAAGGCAAAGCGGGTAGTTTTCCCATTAAATTATTTTTAAATTGGCCTAAGCGACTTTTATTTACAGGAACAAAACTCACAAGTTTTCTTTGTGCTCTGACTGTTTTCTGAGGGAAAGTGACTAACTGGCCACAGTGATCAGAGTCTAACTCATTTATAATTAAATGGCTAGAAGGTCTTAAGTTTGTAAAAATATTGTCAATACAGGTAGCACTAGTGGCAGTTATTCTAGTCGGCTCAAAGAATATATTGTACAAATTACATGACTTTAATAAAGTTATAAATTTATTTACTACAGCAGGTTTTTCCAGTATATTAATGTTGAAGTCTCCACAGACTACAACTGTTTTAATACTGTTACAAGTCTTTAATAATACTTCTTCCATATATTTCTCAAAAACATCATATGAAGCACATGG
Source organism: Omphaloscelis lunosa (assembly GCA_916610215.1). Lineage (NCBI taxonomy): Eukaryota > Metazoa > Arthropoda > Insecta > Lepidoptera > Noctuidae > Omphaloscelis > Omphaloscelis lunosa. The sequence goes on along the minus strand of OU744263.1, from coordinate 20,744,739 downwards.
GGGCCTGTACACGCTCATTACAATGAACTGCTCAAGCTCAATGCAAGCTATTTCAATAACTCGCTCAACAGAGAGGCTCACAATATCCTTACGTTCTTTAAATTTCAAATTGTTACGAACAATTATTAAAGAGCCACCACGTATCATATTAACTCTGCTGAATGAGCTGGCAACCTGGTGGTTATTAAAGCTGAACATGAACTGGTGGACTTTCAACCAATGTTCAGTTACACATAGGATATCAATATAACTACAGTTCATGAACAGCTCCAATTCTAATTCCTTACCTATCACACCCTGTATATTTTGATGAATTTTTTTTAGAGTATTATTATTATTACATTTATTAAGATTACTACAATTTGATGGGTGAGATATCAAAGAAGAACTTTTTGTAACATTTTGATGATTTAATCCAGTATTTAAATTTTCTTCAATTATTAAGCAAGAGGTTTTGTCTATTGTCCTAATTTCTAATTTAAATGATAATTAATGTCATTAGTTGTTGCCAAATTATTGGCAGAATTATTTAAAATGTCATTGCATTGCTCAAAAGAAGCAAGTTGTTTAGCCAAATTTTTGGCTGAAATAGAAAAAAAATATGATAGCGACACAGCTATCTGTCCTTTGTAATAGTTAGAAAGATAGTACATAACAATATTTTGTCTATCTCTTGTCAAATACAAATTATTACCAACATAATTGTTAGTGTCAACTAGATGGAACAGATTATTATTGAATGTCCAATAATACAATGTTATATTTAATTCAAATCTTAGATTATTTTCTTCCTGTGGCAAACTGTTACTATATGGAAATGTAAACAACACAATTTTTCTTAAACTTAGATTACATTATGTTCTATAATATTGGAGCAATTCTCCTTTGTTCACATTTCCCCTATTACCCATAAAAATTAATAATGTAGTGCCTTGGTTAAAGTTACATTTAATAATTTCTTTCATAATGTCAAATAAAGAACAACCAGGCATACAGTAATTTATTATGGAGTGTCCTGGATATTCATCTGTCAACAAGTGGCCTAAGTCCTTTCCAATCTCATCACAAAATAATACTACATCATTTTTTACAATTTGTTTAGTTTGTTTATTCGAACGATTGATAGCAGGAAATGTCAAATCAACACAGAGCTGCGGGAAGGTGGTGTTGCATGTTGTCAATGAATGGTCCGGTGTAAGTACATTGGGTGGTGTTTGACACTGCTCACAGTTGTTTGTTTGTGAGTTTACCAGCTCATTCATTGCCAACACATATTCCTTCATTAGATGTTCAGAGGTATTATTTTTGTTAGTCATTGAACTAAGTTTGTCCTGTAAATGGTGAAGTTCAGATTGCAAGTACTCTGTGTCAATGTTGTATTTCCTAGTACTTTGTTCCAAATTAAAAGAATACATATCTAATTGTTTCAGTAAATTTAGCCTTTCTCTATTAAGTTTAACATTTTGAATAAAGAACTTTTGTCTTTTAACCATTTTTTGTGTTTTAACAATGTATTTATTAATTTTAATGTATTTTTTAAGTTTGTTTTTACCGGTGACTACCCTCACTGAATGACATGACTTTGAATCCTCATCACCCGTTAAATCGATAGTGTATGAGGGGTTTATGGCGGAAACCATTGATGGAGCAATAGGCATCAACTCGTTGTACAGACTTTGATTCAACGAGGCGGTGATGTTATGGTTTGCAGTCTGAAGTTCTGTTATTTGACTTTGAGTCTCATGTAGCTGCTGTTTCAATAAATGTTTGTGACTAAGAGCTTGTTCATACTCTATGCTACACTGGCTGAACCTATCCACAACAAGTTCAAGTCTGTCCCGTTCTTCTATGGCATCAGTGTATTGAGTATATATCTGAGCCATTTCAATTTTCAACTTCCTATTCTTTTCATGGGCGCCAAAGAGCACCCTTTCATTGTCATCTATTTCCTTATTTAGTTGGTCACAGGACTCCTTTGAAGCCTTTAATTCGCTCAAAGCCTGATTGAGTTTGGACTCTTCGAGGCGAGCACGGGCGCTGCGAGTCATAATCATTATTATAACTTTAATAAGGAAGCGACAAGAAATTGAAAGAGAGAAGATAGTTGTGGCAGTAGTTTAGAAATAATTAGTTTAACAAGGAAAAAATGAAATTTAGATGTAAGTAAGAAGTTCTGTCACCAAACCAAACTAAGGTTATGTTTACGTTTAAAGGTCATTGGCATCAATATGCAGCCTTATTAAAAGTTTACTATGTAATTGTTGGTGAAATTATATTACGTAAACAAACAAATAGCAAGTAAAATATTAAGAATTGTACCTGAGATCAAGATGACAATGCAAAATTCACTTGTGCCGGTAGCTGTCACCGATTCAGATTGAAATATTTAAACTTATTTTGCACTTTTTATGTGAATCTAATACAAAATACACACTACTATCCTATTTACTTAATTAGTAATTGAAATAGGCCTTAAAAACAAATTAATTTAATAATTAAGATTAAAATTACAAGAATAAATTCAAATCAGCTGTTAGCTGTAGTGTTGCCACAGGAAGACCAAAGTCCTCCTCTTGCAGTTGAGCACCAATACCTTAAATACAGCCTTGGTAAGGTGAAGGAGTAAAGGGATCGTTACGCTTGCGCTTTGAATCACTATTTATATCTACGTTAATTTGTCTGTTTAGAATGTACCCATTGCAGTGAGATCGGGAACCGACGACCGACGTTTTGTCTTATTGTACAATGAACACGAACACGTACGTGTTCTGCTAGACCTAACGCATAGAACCTGAAGCTGAAGAACTAATATGATCCTAACGGAACACGTTCCCTAAGCATTAAATAAATGCCTTACTCAATCCTAAGACAGAGTACTGCGAAGTCAACTGTTATTGAGGAAGGCAAGTATTGAGTAGTTCTAATCGCGTACTTATGTGAAAGACACCCTTACGGTGGCCTAGCCCTTTTTCATTAGTTTAATACAAAACTAGCACAAGCGCACCGTAGACTCAGTTTCTAGCAGAATACATTACGATCGTTCCTGGTGAACGCCAAAGTAGTGGTTCGCCAATTCTCACTCCCTTAATCTGCCCATTTAGAAGATGCGGTGTGGCTACTAGCGGCTTTGCATCCCAATAGCGTGACTCAATAAATAGTGTCGATTCAGTTATAGGCCTACAAACGGCCGGGTGGGGTTTTAATGAGACACGGTCCCTAGCGTTCTCAGAATGACTACCAATTCAGTTTGGGGTACTTAGTGAAGCCTACCTCCACTCCCTGGGAATGTGCGTCAACAAGCCTCACGCAAAGTATTCTGTGGCGAGACTTTTTTGGATACAGAAATCATCACTAACGTTTGGTTGTTTTATCATGCAATTACAGATTGGCTTTATAGCTTAGTTCAACTTTAAATGAGCTGTGAGTATTTATGGTTCTGCCTTCCAAATGTAGTGCGTCAGCTCAAGATCAACAGTTGTCAAAGGTCAGGAGCATTAGTACTCGAAGTCAAGTATAGTGGAAGGCCGTCACCATTTCCCTATAGCCAAATGCAAGTGACAATAATCTGCCAAGGTACGGATTAGGATATGGATACGTAATACTCGGGAATGTAGTGTTAATTATAAAATACGATACTAAATAAGAGTTATTTCGACATTCTGGAATAAACGATGATTAACAGCTAGTCAGCGATATCACGTAACTGTTACCTATAACAACAATACAATCAACTTGCAAGAATAATAATAATGCTGAGAGAATTAGATTACAACTCACTTACAGTACTGCATACATTAACAGTTTTGCCTCGAATACAGCTCCCTTTCTCCCACCGCCAGTTGCATCAACACACCCACATATATTACATTAACTACTATATTAGTCTAATCTGGGCTTTAACCCAACTATATTTAACTTAATAACTAATACTCGTTATCTTGCGACAGCCCACTCTGACATAGCCTCTTGGTATTCACTAATCCATTCTAACTTAACTAGCCTAACCTCGGACGTCCGTATCCTATCGTTGTCTAAAACCAAGTGCCTCGATTTTATTCCTCAGGTCACTAAATTCCTAAAAACCCGTGTTTGGCCCATCTTCCCACAGTTTTTCAGAATAGATTTATTGCTGTTTTTGTACACTTTCTCAATTGTTTTAAAAGGGTCCGTTTGAATTGCCTGAGCCTGATTAAATGAATACCAGATGCTGGCACTAGTATTGTGAGTTGAGATTAGAAATTGGTCATTTTTCTAGTTTCTTTAGAATTCGGTGAAATATTGCATTCGACCTTTTCGTACTTTATTTCCCATTAAATAGAGAATTTATGTGTTTCTGAGTTGAGTTGAACCATATGCTGGTTTCAAAATAACTATAATATTTTGTTATTAAAAATAGGAGCTAATGACAAGCAGTCACAATAAGTACCTGCTAAATGGGCGTCGCTCATGGCGTACAATGGGGAAAAGTCCAATCCTTTCTAAGCATCATCCAAGCCACTATAGTCAATTACTTTTTTAAATTTCTTTGGGTGCATTGGTCGAGTTGACAAATTCAGAAAAATGGAGGTACTGTCATCGTCAGTCACTGAAGAGTGCATTACGAAACAATGCGAGTTTCTTTTGGTTTTTAGGTTTTTAGGTCTAGGCAGGTACGACCATGCGTGGAAAAGTTACGCATGGCTGGTTACTACCAGTCATGCGTAACGGTCGACGGTCTACTGACCGTGAGATGCCATCAAGTTAAGTAACTATGAGATCGAGAGTCAGAATTGATTTCTGTAGTATCAATATTGATGTCACCGACCAATAAAATATTTTTAATAGATGAGTATTTTAAGGAGTTCAAGAACCCAGAGATATTTTTCTATGCATGGGGATGGTAAATTGCTCTTATAATAGAGTCTATATTTATTTTTACTAAAAGACAGTTTGCATCAAGCAGTAAGGCTAAGTTCAGATGAACGCGCGACGACGCGCGGTTGGCTCGGCGCGTGGTTGAAGATTGTAACAAATCAATGTTGTTGTGTACATGACCGCGCGTCACAGCGCGTGCCCGCGCGCACCGCCATGCACCGCGCGCAAGATGTTGACCCACGGTTTAAGATCTACACTACTGTATCGACCTGTTCAATTGACCCACGCGGTTTGAGGCGGACGGACACAAGGAGCGACGAAAAATATGGAAGACGACATATCAATGGATTTACTAATAGACGAAATTGAAAAAAGAGATGTGATTTGGAATCTTAACTCGAAGGACTATTCAAATAGAATAAGAAAAAGAAGGTCTTGAGAAGAATTAGTGTTAATTTTCTGTGATCATGGTGACTCAGAAGAAAAAAAGAAAAACTTGGGTAAGTTATAAATTCGTTTTATATCCTTAATATTTTATACATTAAATCATATTTTCTTGCCAATCTAATGCACCCTTATTTACGAAGTAATTTGTTAATGTAGTTCGAACTTTATCTGCGTCATGGATTGCCCGCCCACTGTTGGATCGGTTCATATTAAGCAATGGCGCTAGATTCATGTCTTCTTTATTGACACCATCTCTTGTTCTAACAAACCTGTGTGAAACACAAATGGCTTTTACTATATCATTTGCAAAGTCTATCTTGACGTCTATAGGCCGGTGTAAAATTCGCCATTTGGCACACATTATGCCAAATGTACATTCGATATACCTTCGTGCTAAAGTAAGGCGGTAGTTAAAAAAATATTTTTTTCTTTCACAAAAAATTACCTCCATATGGTCTCATAGGGTTTTTTGTCATGGCGAAAGCTTCGTCAGCCACAATTACATATGGTATTGTATGGGAAGCATTCTCATTATTTGTAATATATATTGGTTCAGGGATATCCAAAGAGTTTTCTGTCAGTTTTTTGAATAATGATGTTTCCTTAAATACATCCGAGTCACTGTCTTTGCCGTAAGCTCCAACGTCGATCCATATAAAACAATGGTTTGCATCACAAAGAGGCATTAAAACCAACGAAAAGAAGTGTTTATAATTGTAGTACATTGATCCTGAATTTGGTGGCTGAACTAGACGAATATGTTTGCCATCTAAAGCAACGATACAATTTGGAAAAAAAGCTGTGTTTTTTAATTCTTCAGCTATATGTATCCACTTCTCCCTGTTTGGTTGATTCATGACGATCGCTTTTAAATTTCTCCGTTGATTTCCCTATTTTATAATTATATTGTAACTCTGTTAGTGAACAACCAGTGGCTAGGTATCTGTAATAAAAATATATAAATGTATCATATTTTTTTTCAATTTCACAGAAAAAGTGGAAAAATTTGCGAGATACTTATGTTAAAGAAATTAAAAAAAAAAAAATTGAAATCCGGTTCGGCAGCATCAAAGAAGACTTCTACGTTTTCCTATTTTAAAGATTATCATTTCTCAAACCGGTTATCAATAACAACATAACTGACAATAGCTTAGACACCGAAGAAACACCAGAAAACGTTGATTTAAATAGCACCAACAGCAGTGTTTCTCCGACAGAAAATGTGCCGCGAAAGAAATACAAACTTCATCCAGCCGACGAGCATTTCACAAACATTATAGAAAAAAGTTTAAATAAAAAGAACCAGACAGAAAAGAAAGAAGAAGATGATGAAGATAAACTATTTTGTCTTTCATTAGTTAAGGAAATAAAAAAAGTTCCTGATCACAGGCGATTAAAGTTGAAAATTTAAATGTATAATTTATTAGAACGGTACCAGTCTGGCCAATCGCTTGATGGAAATAACTACCAGCCTACTTCAACCGCCTCACAACAATATAATAATAAACCATTGACTACCGGTTCTCAGTATACTGACAGGTTGAGGTACTCTGTCCCAGGATCTTCAACACAATACTTCTTCCTATATGTCACCTGCCTCAAATGTGTCAATTATCAAAATATTTATATGTAAAGGCTGATTCATATAAGATTTATTGATTATTTAGATTCTTTTATAATGTGATATTAAATTTGTTATGTTTATTTTAAGGTTGTTTCATTACAAAAATAGTAAACGAGGGAATAAAAATATGTGATTGTAAGACTGATTAATTAATAATTTAAAAAGTTTGCTTTCGACATTATTACAATATTAATTATATACAATAATAAGATTTGTTGATTATTTGTGGCGTTCCATGCCTAAAGGGTCTTTATGGCCACCTGAAGGACCCTTTAGGCATGGAACGCCACGTTTAGATTATTTTATAAAGTTGATTTTAAAGTTCCTATGTTATATTTTAAGGTTGTTTCATTACAAAAATAGTAAACGAGTGAATAAAAATAAGTAATTGTAAGACTGATTAATAATATGTGATTGTTACCATTTTGAAAGTCAAGTCATGACATAAGAGACCCTTTGACTGTAAAAAATAATAAATACAATTATAGAATTTGATTTTCGGTCTCGCGAATATTTATTTTTGGAAAAAAAAAATTACGTCATATATGTGGTAGACCGCATCCAAAATGGAGTTTATTTCATCCACATTATCGAATACAAATTATGGTTTTCTGGTAGACTGCTCTGAGGGAAAAGGCGCTAAGAGAGAACGAAAGGTAAGGCACTTTATTAATGTCAACGTCATTGGAGGGAAGAAAGTTAGGGGGTAGAACACATTTTTAATTTTATTCACAAATTAAAAATGTGTGTTCTGGTAATTATGGAAGTTGACTTACTGGACAACATAGAAAATATAATATCTAAGAATGGCATTTTGTATAGACGTATATGGAAAAGGAAATATTTGTTTACAACAATTAACAACATGAGTTTAAGAGTAAGTTTTCACAAACAACAAAATATCAGTTGACAATAAGACAGTTTTATAAAAGCGCGACAGCATCGAGGCACTTAATATGCTTTGCCGGCATTTTTTCTTCCTTCCGGACCAGAATACGCCCATCACGAATCCAAACAAATTTGTACGTCTTTTCTTTGGTGACCTTCCAAACAGCAGCATGAATGTCCTTATTTGATGGAGATAGGTGCTCCGATACAAATACTGGACATTTTTCACCCCCATAACCAAGGAGATGAGAATTCAGCTTGGTATCGCTGTGAGCTTTGATGAAATTCGTAACTGAAGCCAAGAGACCGTCACGGATGCCTGTATTCTTAAACCGAACAATAATATTGATCTAGGTCGATTATTTTTCGTATCCATTTTCCTAACTCTGTGTGCAGAAAGCACATCTTGTTCTTGGATGATATTACAGACGGCGTTATATAGTTGTATGACTGTTTTTGTTAGGTTTTCACTATTATTTTCGGGAAAACCGTTAATCTCAAAAAACAAGTCATTATCTGAGTCAAACATCGCCATGTGTGCTGACACTCCACATACTCCACCCAACTTTGTCTCACAACGGAACAAGCGACCGCGAGAGCAAGACTACGAGTCTGACTTTATCAACTTCAAAGAAGAAGTCAAAACACTCATATCATCGTTGATCACGAAACAAAGTGAGGAAATAAAAAAAATCTCGTCTACATTATTGGAAATTAGGACTACAAATGCTAGTATAGAGAGCTCTATGGCCTTTCTCACCTCTCAAAATGAAGAGCTAAGGAAGAAGATTGAGGTAATCGAAATAAAGGCTAAGAAGGATGAGTAGTACATAATTCTACTGGAAGACAAAATCGAGGATCTTCAACGGGGAAGCCGTAAAAACACGATATAGGTAAAAAACGCACCAAAAATCGAAAACGAAACAAGAAGTGACTTAATAAAAATGGTTGCACATTTGTCAAATGTGACTAAATGCCCTATTAAACAAAATGAAATCAAAGACATTTTCCGAATCCCAAACAAACGCAGCGACGTGAAAAACGGACCGATCGTCGTCGAACTAGCATCATTTATATTAAAAAGTGACTTTTTGAAATCGACCCGCACGTACAACAGATAAATTATGCGCAAAACATCTAGGCTTCACTACTAATGAATACACCCCAATCTACGTATCCGAGCAGCTAACCACCAAGGGGGCGCGCTTATACTTTCTCGCCCGCGATCTAGTTAAATCTAAAGCCTACAAATACTGCTGGACTTCCTTTGGCCAAGTCTGCGTCAAAAAAGATGATGTCTCGCCAAAAATAATAATAAAGAGCGAAATGCAAGTTACTAAACTCATGCATCAAATATGACTACGCACGCTTAATAATAAACCGGAATATGTCAAAAATTAAGCATTTCCACTTTTGTTAATAAAACGAACTAACTCCGATTGAAGAATCTATAGGTGCAATCGCACCATGCAAAACAAACCAAAATGGCCGATTGTTAGATCACTCCCCTCTTTTCTACAAAATTCCGTGACAATGCATTTCATACGATAGAGAATCATTCAGTGATGATGCGACCGTGATGTGAGATAGGTCTCGTTGTTTTGAGACTACGGTGGAGTAAGGTGTAATAATTCGTAAGTTTATATTCAAACGCAGGTGGGACTATTCTACTTTTTTTCTTTCTAAACTAGCACGTTTTCGTTTTACTTCACTTTAGTCGAAAACGGTGTTATAATACAGCATGACTATTTAGACTTGTTGCAGTTTATCATTAAATTCACACACACACTCTGCGCCTGGCATCGGACGCGGACGGACGTACTGCGCTGCTGATTGTGGTTCCCGATAGTGACTCAAGCGATCCTGTTCCTGAGTCATCGTTTCGTCGCGTACTGCGACGCTCTTCATAGTCGATTATTATTAATCGACTATCGTCGACCAATTAATCGGAGTCTTTTTCAAGATACGATTAATTATCTGTTTCTTTACGGAGTATCGTCAACTGACTCTTCAAGTCATTTTGCCCCTTCAGGGAAAAACCACAGTTTCGTGGTCCTCGGTGGAAACCATACGGTGCCAACGAAACCGAGGGGGTGTTGACCCAATCACACCCGCCGATCCCCTTCAGGGTTAGGCAGTCAATTGGCCGGGTCCCAGTGTTCGGCCTTGGGGGGTCTCCTAGTCGGCATTGGTGACAGTTTTCCTTCCACAGCAACACACCTAGTGTCGGTCGGGTGTGTCTACACCCGGCGCACTAGACTGGTCAGGACCCCGTTGCACAATAAGATAGGCAACGGGCAAAAGCAAGCTTAGGGCTCACCATTAGGCACACAACCTCCCTGTCTATACCCGACAGGGAGGGTTTACACATCCCCGGTAGTCCGCCCGGGGAATTAGGTTGTTAGGATTTTAATTAGGGAAAATTAGGTCCCAATTTTAATTAATCATTATGGAGGCCGTACAGAGTGACATTCAGTCACTCCGTAACGACCTCATATCCCTCAGGAGTGAAAACTCCAAATTATTAGATCTCCTTAATAGAGTTTTAAAAAAGGAGCCCACCCTTATTAACGAGTTCGGTATCGAACTCGAAGGTCTCGCTGCTTCACAGCAGGCCGAAATTAGGTCCTCTTCCATCGCTGACTTCAGCGATATTATAGATGCCCAATTCAGTCCCTGTCATTCTGACAGCATGGACATTGCAGAAGACGCAACCGCGGCTACAATCCGCGCTCCGACCCCACATCCCTTCTATACCCTCGACATAGAGGCTCAAGCCTCTGCTCATTCCTCCTCCTCTTCCCACTCGGATGACGAAGGTTTCACCCAAGTCACCGGGATAGGGAACAAGAGGAAGAAAAAGAAGCAGAGCTCGTCCCAAGCGAGCAAAGTAGTCGTCATTGACGACTCACTCATAGTCGCCCCTCAGGCAGCCCCCACCGTTACTCCCGCCGCTACTTGCGCCCCCGTAGCTTCCCCCCCCCCACCGCCCCTCGCCTGATTGCGTCATCATCGCAGAATGACGCACCGCGTTCCGCGCCAACCTCCGGCCCTAAAAAGGTCGCGCCGCCACCCCCTGTCTTCATCCAAGACAAGGATAAGTGGACGGCTGTATCAAAGTGGTGTGTAGACCTCAAGATAGGCTACACTAGCGCCCGCTCTACCCAACAGGGTATTAAAGTTCTAGTCCCTACGTCGAAGGACTACAGGGACTTAACCAGGGTCCTGAGAGAGAGAGGTGTGTCATTCCACACCTACTCCCTCCCAGAAGAAAAACAGATCAGGGTAGTGATCAAAAAGATCCCCAAAGAGATCCCCTCCTCCGACATCCTTGCCGACCTTCAGTCGCAGAACATCCCCGTGGATGAAGTGCACCGTATGCACCGCTCGCGTGGCAGGGAAGCATACGACTTGGTCATTGTCGTGTGCTCCCCTACCGAGGGGCATCACCCCATATTTAACGTCAAGACCATCTGTCATTTAGTGGGCTTCACTATCGAGAAGCCCTGGAAAAACAGCGCCATAGGGCAATGCCACCGTTGCCAACTGTATGGCCATAGCCAAAAGCATTGCCATGCGAAACCCAGGTGCGTCAAGTGCCTGGGAGACCATGGCACTGCAGACTGCACCCGCCCCAAAGATCGCAGTTTATGCGTCACCCCGCCAAGCTGCGTGCTGTGCGGCCTCGAAGGCCACACGGCTAATTACCGCGGCTGTCCCAAAGCCCCTAAGGCTAACACAGCAAAGCTGTCTAAGCGTTTAGACGCTAGGCAGCAACGCCAACAGGTTTACCAACCTTTCCCCTCGTCCCAGATACCTCAGAGGCTTAGCTCACAGAGACCTAGCCCTTGGTCTCAGTTAAATTACAACCACCAGCAGACCTTCCCGGCTCTGGTTGCCCCGCGCCCCCCTCCCCCTCATACCCCGCTATACTCCTTAATGGACCCGCGAGTCCGCCCTCCTCCTCCCCCCGGCTTCCCCGCTCCCCACGCGCCTACACAGCGTAGCGCACCCCCCGCACCCCCCGCGCCCCCCGTAAAACCCAATATTAACTTGGCTCCCCCGCGTCACGTTCCCACTCCCGTGGCTAATAAAAAAGACATATACTCGGACCCCGCTAAAAATGCATTCAGCATTATTAGCTCAACTTTCATGACCTTTTGTACCCCCAGGGCTCAACAAATGGCCTTAGACATTGTTGAAGCCAAGAAATCAGGTTGCTACGAGCAAATTCAAAACGTGTTCCTGGCTTACGAGGATATTACCTCCGCCCTCACATCCTTCACTAGACCCTGATAATGTATAACGCCTCTTATGAAAGGTTTAAACCCCGATCCCTAAAGATAGGTACCTTCAATGCCAATGGCTTATTCAATCAGAAAGATGAAATCGCGGAATTCCTCCGCGATCATCAGTTAGATCTTCTCCTCATACAGGAAACCTTCCTTAAACCCCACAAACGAAACCCCTCAATAGCTAACTATCGTTTAATTCGAAATGATAGGACGCGCTGTCACGCGGGTGGCACTCTCATCTATTATAAAAAGGATCTGTATTGCATCCCTATGGACCCTCCACCTCTCTCCCGATTAGAAGTATCAGTCTGTCGTCTAGGCATGACTGGTCACTCACCGATCACTCTAGTGTCGGTCTATATCCCTCCCATCCCAGCTCAGGCCTCAGAAAACTACCAACTTATTTCTGATGACCTACAGCTACTCTTCGGCATGAGCGACTCTGTCATTATGGCAGGGGACTTCAACGCCAAACATCCTTCTTGGAACAGTAATATCACTAACCCCAGGGGCCGACACTTGTTCGACCTCTCTTCCATTCTTAACTTCGACATCATCGCTCCGATGAATCCCACTTACTATCCCCATATGTTAATTACACCCCTGACGTCCTTGAAATAACGCTCCTTAAGAACGTTAACTTACGACTTGACTCAATAGAAACGGTGCACGAGCTTACCTCTGACCACCGCCCAGTAATCTTCCATCTTGTATCCCGCATAGGTCCCTCTGACCCTAACCACCTTTCCCCACTAGAAAGGTGACGGACTGGAAGAAAGTAAGCGAAAAGCTGAAATCCAACACGTCCCCCTTACTAGACTCTATTCCGGACCAGTTTGACTCGGTCGCTAACACGACAGCTGCGATCGACTCACTCACGGAGCACGTGCAAACCGTCCTGAGCGATTGCTCAAGGGAGGTTCCGGCAACAGATCCCTGTTACCTGAAACTCCCGGACGATGCGCGCGCCCTGCTGACTGAGAAGAACGCAGCTGTCCGTGCCTACAGCAGCTTTCCCTGCGCCGCTAACAAAGCCCACATGCGCTACTTACAGAGAACTGTGAGGACACGTATGGCGGAGCTGCGTGAAACGGGCTGGGACAAGATGCTGAGCGACCTTGAGCCTACCCACCTTGCCTTTTGGGAACTCCAGAGAAAACTTAGATCCCCTCACTGAGGCCATATGCCCCCCTTAGTCCGCCCGGACAAAACATTAGCCTTCGATGACATCGACAAAGCCGAGTGCCTAGCCGACAGTCTTGAAGCCCAATGCTCTCCCAGTACCCTACCAGTAGACAAAGCTCACCTCGATGAGGTCGACGCCGAAGTCGAACGTAGAGCCTCTATCCCTCCCATTGAAGACCCTGATTTTCCCCTGTCCCCCATCGAACCAGATGAGGTACATGAGATTATCAAAGGTCTGAAAAATCGTAAAGCCCCCGGCTCAGACGGACTCACCAATAGGGTGGTCTAACTATTCCCAGCCCATCTAATCATGCTTTTGACCACCATCTTCAATGGTGCGTTAAGCAATAACATTTTTCCCCGGACGTGGAAAGAGGCCACTGTCATAGGTATCCCTAAACCCGGAAAACCAAAAAACGAGCCATCCAGTTATAGGCCCATCAGTCTGCTCAAGGTACTAGGCAAGATCTATGAGAGGCTTATTTATAAGCGTCTCAGAGACTATGCAGAGACCAAGGACCTCATCCCCAACGAACAGTTCGGCTTTCGAACTCAGCACTCTAGCGTGCATCAGGTCCATCGTATTGTTGAGCTAATCAGCGGTGCACTCACCCATGGCCGACAAACGAGCGTAGTATTCTTCGACATAGCAAAGGCGTTTGACAAAGTCTGGCACAACGGCTTAATTTATAAGCTCCACAAACTCGGTGTGCCGGATCGTCTCGTGCTCATCTTACGAGACTATTTGTCGAATCGCACCTTTCGCTTCCGCATCGAAGGAGCCCTTTCTCCCCCCGCCCCATAAGGGCAGGAGTCCCTCAGGGCTCAGTATTAGCCCCCCTCATTTTCACGCTATTCACCAGCGACATCCCCAAACACAGATCGACGCAGTTGGCTCTGTTCGCAGACGATACAGCGATCATCTGTAAGGGAAATTCAGCTACGATGCTGCTAAACCTCCAAAGGGCTGTCAACAACCTTGGCGCCTGGTTTAGAAAATGGCAAATAGAAGTAAATCCCGACAAAAGTCAAGCGGTTAGCTTTTCTAAACCGAGAACTAGACCCCCCCCCCCTTTCCCCCGACCTATCACCATGTTCGGCAAACCAATCCCTTGGGCTAAGCGCGCCAAATACCTAGGTGTTATCCTAGATCATCATCTCTCCTTTTCTGAGCACATAAAGACGGTTCGTTCGCGAGCCGCTTTCGCTCTAGGTAGACTCCATTTCGTTCTAAATGCACGCAGCAAATTGTCACTTAAGTGCAAACTGCGCATCTATACATCATGTATCCGACCCATTATGACCTATGCGGGTGCAGTATTCGCCCACGCCAAGTCCCATTCCATCCATAGGTTGCAAGCTTTGCAGAACCGTTTCCTCCGTAAAGCCACGGGAGCTCCCTTCTATGTCAGAAACGAGATCCTCCATCTCGACTGTAGAATCCCTACGATTCACCAGTTCCTAAAACGCATGTCCAAGCGTTACTTTGACTCCGCTCCTAGACATCGTAACCCCTTGGTTGTCGAAGCAGCCAATTATGTCCCTTCTAGAATTAGTCAGATCCGCCGTCCGCGGCATATACTTTCCGACCCTGATGATCCCATCACACTCCTCCAAGAGCAGAATAGGGCCACCAGTACAATAAACAAATACAGACGCCTCCCGTCATTCCGACCTCGCCGCCAAGGTCCTTTGCGATCGCGACCGTGTCCCTGATTAAATAATACTCCTCCCCGACCCTTGCTCGAAAACGAGGTGCCAGCAAGTTGTTGCCGCTGAGCACGTAGCTTTAAACTACCCCGCTTAATAATCATGATATAAACCAATTTTGATCCAGCCTGTCCCTTCTTGCTGTCCTCCCCTCAGCGACGCCCTAAGCCGAGGTTCGTACCCCACAGGGGGTGCCCTTAGCGAGCGTTCGCCTAGTTTTAATTTAGTTTAGTATCTTGCCCCTGGCTGGAGGCTTTGAGTGTAGCAGCTTAAGGCACCCACAGGAAAGTCCGGTTAAGCAGCCAAGACCTTAGTGGTAAAAACTGCGAGATGCCCGTTCAAAAAAAAAAAAAATCATTAAATTATAATTGTATAGATAAGAAAGATTGCGTATTAGTGCATTTTAGCATCAAATTATTACTTTTATTCGAGAAGCAATTCATTTTATATCACTTTACTACCTACACTATCGGAAGATTTAAGTTATACTTTTGTTTATTTCGGTTTACGTTTTAAATAATCCTAAAGTCTAAAAGTGCTCTAGTAATTGCTGCAGTTTATTACAAAATGTCCTTTGAATTTATATTTATTTTAAAAAGTATTAAATTTCTAGTTCCATAGTTTTAATCTTGAAGATGACGTCTGCAAATAGGAAGCAGCGGTGCTTAAAACTTCTTATGATACGGATCTTATGATGAGTATTAATGCTGGATGTACTGATACAGATAATTGTAAGCTAGTCGAAATAAAATTAAGTAAATAACGTCGTGTTTACGTAGTTATAAGTGCAGTAACCCGACTGAAAAGCAAGTGAGTAAACGTAACTATCACGTTTGCGTTAATATTTTTATTCTCACCCTTATTCCTTATTCTTATCTATCAAACAAATTTTAACGCAAAAGAAATAATTACGTTTACTCTCTTGCAAACTTACACTCGGGGTACAGTATCCATAGTAAATTTTCACGTAATATTCTCTGAATTAATTAAGGGTTATTTTATTTTTATTTAATGTTGTATTATTTATATTAGAGTTTGTTTAATGAAACAAACGATAAAGTCCAGCACAGCATACAGGAAGACAAGGTCGGAGAGCTCACCATGCAGGAAATCAAGGTCACTACGTAGTAAATCAAGATCACCGCTGTTTAGAAAGTCCAGTACCCTAATTGCGTAATACAACACAATCAAAATCTGTTTCGATTTGAAACAGATTGCTAATCCATTACTTCATAAGTTGGAAAAAAAAATCTGCTAAACAACGTAAATAACGCAATGAATGTTGTTAAACTATCAAAATGAAACAAATTAGGCGAAATTGTTTTCGAAAATAAGTTACACAATTATGGTACTGGTCGCCAGCGCCACCATGCAGAAAGTCCAGGTCATCGTCAAGCAGTTCTTCAAGTTCTTCTTCAGACTCGTCTTCCTCAGACTCGTTTTCCTAAGACTCATCTTCCTCAGGCACATCTTCCCCAAGCTCTGATGATAACTCACGTATACCCGAAAAACCGTCTCCGATACTGTGTAATGATGACGAACCTGACAGTAATGAAATCATTGAAGATACTCCTCCACGCCTTATTAAAAAAATATCAACATAAGTAGCGACGTGTTATTGTTACAATAAACTGTTTAATTATTATAAGTACAATCATTTATTACAATTTACTTGTTTACCTATAATTTCAGAATGAAGAAAAATAATCACACACGCCTGCAAATGCCATTTCCAAGAACTTGCTAGTTTCATATTCTGATTGTTCTTCTCAAGATTCTGACCAGTGCAACCAACAGCTAGCTAACCAGAAACCTGTAGATGTTCCTAATAAAGAGGCAAATGACATTGAGAGAATTTTGAATCCGGAACAATAACATAAAATAAATAATATAATAAGAGGAGGAGGGACTAATACAATTAATATGAATAATATATTCTTATTTTTAAATATATGTATATACATAATATATCAATAAATAAGTACTATACATAATGTTAAATAATATAAATACATGTATTTTAAAATAATCTAGTAAATAAACATAAATTAAAGTAATGTAAATTCAGCATTAAAACAGTATTATTTAGGAGCCAACTAGCTCAGGAGAAAATCTAAATTCCATACCAAATTATGCGATTTCTCCGTTATATTCGTATATGCGTTTGGAAATACTTGGAGGAAATTGCTAAGGACGCACAGGAACCATTGAACATTATTTTTTATTCTGATAATTGTGTGGGTCAGAATTAAAATAAGTTTATAATGACGTTGTATGCAGTTTATCTATTAAACATCCAAAGCATCACTCATAAATTCATGATCCAGGAGCATACACAGAATGAAGCAGACAACATACAAGTTTGATAGAAAAAGAAGTAAAAAAGCTTAAGTCCGACCCAATCTATACCCAGTTCAATATATAATACTAATTAAAGACGCAAAAAAATGTTACCCCCCGATCAACATCCATGACCTAACATTCGACAGTATTCTAGACCTTAAACTGTTGCAAGAGGAATGGGACTTTAATTTTGGTACAGATGAAAGCGGCCAAAATATCAACTGGAATGATATAAAGGTGTTAAAGGTCATAAAAGGAAATCCGTTTCTATTTTACTTTAAGACATGTTACAAGGACGAAAACTACAGAGAAGTTAATGTGCAAAATAAGCGAAGGAAGATGAAATCAGTTACTAAAAAGCTATGGCAAACAATAAACAATATTACCCAACGAAAACCACCTAAGACACAAAACACAGAATTACTGGAATCAGCCGCTACCCCACTCGAGACGGTGAATAAAGTAAATGTATACTTCTCAACTATTGGAAGGCATCTGGCTGACGAAATAATAAATAATTCTGAGAGACAGGCTAACAACGACCCCAAAAATCCTACGGACGTTCCAAACCCGCCGGTCTCATCGTTTGTTCTACTCAACTCTGACGCAGAAGAAGTAGCAACCGTAATTACGACCCTAAAATCCGACAGTGCTACTGGCTGGGACCAAATCCCCGTAATTTTTTTAAAATCTGCCAAGTTCATTATTTCACCAATAATTTTACACCTTATTAACCTATGTTTTGAACAAGGATGCTTTCCCACGGCCCTGAAATAAGCAGTAATAACACCTGTACATAAGTGTGGTGACAAAACTGATCCATCTAACTATAGGCCGATATCCGTCCTCCCGTCCCTGTCTAAAATTGTCGAAAGATTAATAAACCAACGATTAAGTAAATATTTAACAAAACATAAAATAATTTCACCCTCACAGTTTGGCTTTAGACAGGGAAAATCTACTGAAGACGCGGTCCTAGCGCTGACTTCTATCGTCACTGAAAAAGTGGACAATCGAGAAAAGTGTCTGGCCGTCTTTCTAGACATCAAAAAAGCCTTCGACACAGTCTCTGTCCCCACGCTTCTACATAGGCTAGAAGACATTGGTATAAGAGGAGTACCACTTAAGCTTTTCACGGAATACCTGAGTGAGCGCAGGTACGTAGTTAAAAAAATGATCAGTCACTAGTTCCGAAGAAACAGTGACTTACGGAGTAGGACAAGGTAGTATGCTCGGACCGCCGCTGTTTCTCATTTATTATAAACAGCCTATGTAACATGAGTATCAAAGGTGCTCACATATTTTCCTATGCTGACGATACAGCAATTGTTTTCTCGGGAGAAACATGGGACAGCGTTGGTCGCATCGCCGAACGTGGTCTATCTACAATAGCTACCTGGCTCGATCGGAACCTTTTAACTTTGAATATTTCAAAGACAAATTACATCTGCTTTTCCATATTTGACCGTACCCAGCCATTGCAAGATCTTCCGATTAAAATTCATACCTGCTTAAGCTCCAATAACACCACCTGCTCTTGTTTAAAAATCAATAAAGTATCCAGTACTAAATACCTTGGTGTTATACTTGATCAAAGGCTATCGTGGCATCTGCACCTAGAACTATTAATGCACAGAGTTAGGAAATTAATTTGGACGTTCAAATCTCTTCGCCACGTGACCACTAAGGATATTATCCAGCAAATTTATGTCTCCCTGGGTCAGTCAATACTGACGTACTGTTTGCCAGTTTAGGGCGGAGCATCTAAAACAAAATTTTTGGAGCTAGAAAGGGCACAGAGAGCTTTACTGAAAGTCATGTTCTTTAAACCGATAAGATTCCCCATGGAAAGTTTATACTCTACCTCAAACCTTTTGTCAGTTAGGAAACTCTATGTCCTGCAGATTGCATTAAAAAAACACAAATCTCTTCCCTTCATTACTTCCAAGACCCACTCTAGGAGGAAAAACAAAGTAGCTGAAGATTGTCCAGTGAAGACTACATTTGCTACCAGGCAATTTATTAAACAATCTTCCCGTATATATAACGCTCTCAATGAACAGTGTGCCATCTACTCTGATATACCACGATTGCAAAAAACACTAACTGAATGGCTCAAGAGTAAAAGTTACGAAGAAACTGAAGATATCCTACACAAGATCACATAACTAAGAAACACATATAATTTGTACACATATACACACCACACCCACACACCCTCGCGCTACATATACCACATATTCCACACACATGCCCACCCACTACATCCCGACACCTACACAAACACACACTTACACACAAACGAACCCACACACATACACACACTCACAAACATATTTTACACTCAGTGCGCTCCCATAATGTTAATTAGTCTTAAATTATTATTTTTGCTTATTTCTCACACATCTGTAGAATGATTGTAAACTAGAGGAGCGGAAGCACACACAGCGGAAGAACCTAATACAAGCAAATCTTTGCTTAAAAGGTGACTCCAAACCTAACACAGTTATATATATATAACCTTAAGTGAAGATATAAACATTTTTTTTTTTAATCTCAACATTCTCTTGTCGGGTATATTGCTCCAGTTCATTTAGTCTAGAAGATAATTCTTGAACAGATTTCCGCAGGGTATTATTTTTTCTTTTCCGAAACCTTAACTTTGTTGGCAGTAAACTCAACGCTAATATGGTCGAACTTGTCACTCATAAATTGAAATAATTTTGCCAGCCCGGGCAGTGAAGATAGATGTTCATTAATTTTGGAAAGTTCGGTGGTAACACAGTTTTTGATGGTAGTGGCGATCTGATCAGTTAAGACTTTGTGTATCTCGACACGGATAGTATCAATGATTTCCGCAGTAAAAGAGCTTTCAATGCGTTCGAGCTGCTCATTGGGTTGCTGTTCCTCGGAAGAGTCAGTAGGGCGCGGACGTTTGAACCTTGAGTAATTAATTTTCTCCGTAAATTGGTCACGGGACAGCGGGGTTTCAACCATATCTAATTCTGATTCGATAACAATAGCTTTTGGAGTACTTGGGTTTGGTAGAGTACGTACGACTTCAGGCATATTTGATCGACAATATAAAAACCAAAAAGAAAAATGAAATGAAATGAATAAATGCAAAAAGTGTATGTCGTGACTTGGGTTTGAACCCTCTCTGTCAATGCGCTACTCTTATCCAAGAGCGCTTCGACCTCGGTACCAACTACACATTAAGCATTGATGTTAAAACCTAGCTGTATTATACAGCACTGTGGCCTGCCGGTGGGTGGTGTTTAACTAACGAGTTCAAAGTTCACTTATTTCGTTTGTCACCAACACAACTTGCAAAAAATTAATCTCAGTTTGCGTTTAGAACACTGATTTTAGGAGTTTTAAAGTTAGTGTTTGGTCACAATTTTAACGCAGGTTACTCACTAAGTTATGAACATTGATTTGCACAGAATAAAGTACGTTCACAATCACTTTTTACTAGTTTTCTAAATTAAAGTTGCAAAGAATAACCAAAGTACGTCGGCACGTCCAACTACCGTCGGTGAGGATAATTATTAACACAGAGTCGGTCCCCACTCTTGTAAATAGGATGGATAAGAGCTTTTTTAAACGTAAAAGGAAAGGTACTAGATTCTATCGTCAAGTTGCAGACATACGTAATGGATGGTGCTAAAAGTTTTTTATGTGCAATGAGAAGTTTTGAAGAAATGTTGTCGCAGCCCACGGCACAGTCGCGCTTTAGAGAGGAAATAATAGCAACTACGTACCTCTTCTTCGGTGGGTAGGATAACCATGGAATTGGAAATGGTAGGTAGGTGGGTACTT
Organism: Omphaloscelis lunosa; assembly: GCA_916610215.1. Lineage (NCBI taxonomy): Eukaryota > Metazoa > Arthropoda > Insecta > Lepidoptera > Noctuidae > Omphaloscelis > Omphaloscelis lunosa. Next base: position 20,723,571 of record OU744263.1, on the reverse strand, counting down.
GTAGAGGGGTAATCATGACCCTGCTGCTGGGTGGTTATTTTGCTAGCTAATGTTGAGCCAATATTGGCAAAAAAATAGTTTATTTTATTCAAAGAATGAATTCGTAGGTCCTGTGGGCTTATTAACTCAGTAGGTGAAGTCTTGGGTCTTGATCTGTTCGCGACTTTATTTATCACTTTCAATGATTTCGATACCTTGTATATGTTGTCCTAAGTAACAAATGTCAGGATGTTTTTTTGTTCTTTTATTTAGATTTTCTCTGTTTTTATACATCTCAAAAAACCTAGGGTTATCCAGGGTTTAATAATTGTTTACCGCTTGGAGACGGATTATTTTAGTGTTTGACTCTACTAAAGTTTTAAGAATGTGAACCAGTTTGTCAGCTGCTATGTTTGCATCATATGTCTCGAGAACTGGTTGAAAGTTGGGTTTATTTAAGTCAGAAAGTAATCCAACTGAATCTATCCGTGAGATAATTTGTTTCAAGTGTCTAGGAAAACATTGATTCAACGAAAGGATGACAGTATAATCATCAATGAGGGTAGTTTGACCTATAAAAACTTTTGCTAGCATATTAGTTTTAAGAATAACGTGATCTAGACATGTTTTTTCATGTGTTGGGATAAGGTGAGCCGGAAGAAGGCCGTGAAACGATGTCAGATCGAGGTAAGGTGAAGCATTTCCGTCGTGATTACCAGAACTGATATCTACATATATTTATGTCACCGGTGAGAATAATGTTTTTACAAGAAGAATAGATTGTTAATATTTCATTAAGGGATTGTAGGAAGTTTGATAAATTGGTACACGAAGGCGAGCGGTAAATAGCTAAAACAACGGTGTCATTATTAATTTGTATTGTTAAACAATTTGCGTCACAAAAGTCATGTTCCAGAACATTAACTTATGCCATTTTGTATCTAAACAACTACACCCTCGTTTTGTGTTTCGTTTTTGTTAGTTGAGTAATAGTTATAGCCATTTAATGCCGGACTTCCTAGCACGGCGGGCTGTGCTGGGGCTGCTGCTGCAGGTGTGGAAAACCTCAAACGGCGCAAATACTCCAATCTTATTGGGACTTATATGTTTGAGTCGTTTGGGGTTGAAACACTAGGGCCATGGGGTCCAAGTGCCCACCTAGTTTTTCAAAACATTGCCAAGCGACTGGTCGACTCTTCATGTGACCAGAGGGCTGGCCTGTTCTTTGGCCAAAGAATCAGCATTGCCATACAACTTGGCAATGCTGCCAGCCTTTTGGGCACTTTTCCTATTGATAGCGATGTGGACGAATTTTTTGATGCCCTATGATTATTTGCCCCCCCCCCTTTTTTATATACTTGTACATATTATCATTGTTAAGTCTTAGTTTTAAAAATCATGTAAATAAAATTTGTAAGTTACAAAAGTAAATATTATACCGGAAGGTTTGAGGTATGCGGTAACCAATATTCCGTGAGAATTATCAGGTCCCACGTAATTTTTGATTGTGCTAACAGGACATTAAAACCTGGCATGTTGCAATTTATGCTTCTTATGTTTTGATTCATAATTTTGAGACGTTTATGCTGACTTTCAGCAATAAGGAAGACATAAATAAAATCTATAGAGTTAAGTCAATATTAAGATGTAAAGTAGAAGTACATCCTCTACATACTTTGAGGCTAGTGCCTCAATACAAGAGATGCCAGGCGTACGGAGATACACACAAATACTGTTCTAAGGAACTTACATGTGTCAGATGTACTGGCAAACATCTGACTACTGACTGAAAAAACCGACAGCAGAGAAGTCAAAATGCGTCCACTGTGGGGAACCGCATCCGGCTAATTGTTAGTGCTGATGTATAGTAGCCCGGGAAATGCAAGGCATAAAAAACAAAACTATGAAGAAGTCGGCAATAAAAATCCAGCGCAGTATCAACGAAATAGTGCAAATTAGCTAACAAAAGCAATATCATTACGTGACACAAAATCCTCATAAGAAAACATATGCGCATATTGCAGCCAAAACTGTCAACCTTGTGAATCTTCATGAGAATGTTAATGCCGATAAAGGTATGGAAGGAAAGTTGGACGAAATTATTAAATTGATTTCGTCATTTAACGCTCGTTTGGATAGACTAGAGAATAGCGCTACGAATGCTTTTTCCAGACCAAAAAAATGAATCCATTAAAAATAATGGCATGGAACTCAAACGGACTACTTAAACATCAACAAGAATTAGAAGTAGTCCTGATCACAGAAAACATCGTTGTATGCCTTATATCTGAAACTCACTTTACTAAGCAGTCATACATAAAGTTCCGAGGATATAAAGTGTACCATGCACTGCACCCTGACAATTCTGCCCGAGGTGGCAGCACGGTTGTAGTCAAAGAGTATCTTTGTCATCATGAAGAAATTAAGTATGAATGCCATGAAATTCAAGCTGTGGCGATTTGTATTCAATCTCAACTGTATCCAGTCACCGTAGCAGCTATCTACTCCCCTCCGAGATATAACATAAAAAAAAATCATTATGTTAGGTTCTTACAGAAACTCGGACAAAGATTCATCTTAGGTGGCGACTTCAATGCTAAAAATACGCATTGGGGTTCAAGACTAACCACCACTAAAGGAAAGAAACTCATGAGTGCCATAAAAGAGCTAAAGTGTGAAGTTATGTCTAGCGAAAAACCAACTTATTGGCCAAGCGATCCACGCAAAGTACCTGACCTAATAGACTTTTTTATTACTAAAAATGTATCTAGTAATTATTTAAGCATCGATGAATGTTTTGACATGAATTCAGACCATTCTCCCATAATTTTATCAGTATGGCATCAGATCTTACGCGTAGAGCAGTTCTACACTTGTAAATACATATACAGACTGAGAAAGTTTCAGAATAGACTTAGATAATACAATACAATTAAGAGTTCCATTAAAAACCCTGGAACAAGTGGATTTAGAACTAAGTAAATTTACAACTATTATACAGCAAACTGCCTGGAACAACACACCGGAAAAAATACACCGGGTCAAAGCAATCGCCTACCCTGCAGGTATAAGGTGTCTTATAACCGAAAAGCGGAAACAAAGAAATAGTTGGCATCAGACCAGATGTCCACAAGATAAAAGACTGCTAAACAAGCTTAGTAAGCGTCTTACAAAAGAAATTGATCTACAACGACACCTTAACAAACAACTACCTTAGCCAATTGACGAGTGATACCAAAACAGGATACTCGCTATGGAAGGCTACGAAGTACTTGAAACGCCCGATCATACAGATTCCTCCTATTAAGAATGAAAATAGAAAATGGGCAGTGATGGACCAACAAAAGGCCTTAAGATTCGCTGAGTATTTAGAACAAATATTTCAACCAAACGAAGCCCAGAGTCACAATGCGAGGGTAATACAGAGTGTACAAATTAGTTCAGATATTAAGTTGGTTACCCCAAAAGAAGTATCTAGAGAAATTAAGAGTAATATTAATCGGAGAAAATCTCCTGGTTACGACTTAATTACAGGGGAGTTTTACAAAATCTCCCACGCAAAGCCATAGTCAAGATTACCACGTTCATTAATGCTGCATTTGGATTAAAGCACGTTCCTGACTTATGGAAAGTAGGTGAAGTTATAATGATAGCCAAGCCTTTTTTTTTGTGTGGGAAATTATCAAATAACTTCTCTCGCTCTGGGCGGAGCGGGAAGGCGTCTTACTGACTAAAACCCACCCGTGTTCCTTCGATTGCCCTGTTGCTGGGGGCCACGATTCCCTTTCGGTTTTCTTCACAACCTCGGCAGGCATCGGCCCTTTTTTTTTTTTTTTTTTTTTTTTTTTTTTTTTTTTTTTTTTTTTTTTTTTTTTTGTCGCTGAGAAATGCATTACGCATCCCCGCTCGTGGGGGACGAGTCGGGGTATGTGGGACTCCCTGTCACTAATGACAGTATACCCACTAAAACTCAGCGGTGTTCCCACATCGCCGTGATGGGAGGGTCATGGGAAACCGGCTCAGCCTTGACTTCCACAGCCCTCCCGGCGCATGCCCGCCTAACTGGCCGGCCCCACATGCCCCCCAGGCTGAGGGGCTACGGGAATGGCCGGGAACACCTGGCCATTCCCGTCCGGCACTGGTGGAAGCCTGTGCAATACAGGCAAGGGTGCCCCCGCACCCATTGCCTACTGGCCTCCACCTGGGAGGAGTCGGAGATGACTTTCGAACTGACGTCTTCTTCGACCCCTCCTCCGCCTTCGGAGCGGCGCCGCGGCAGGATCGTCCTCCCGCGTGCGCTCCGCCGCCTCCTTCTGGGACATGACGTGTTCGCAGAAGGAGGCGACTGCCGCCCAGGACCTCTCATCCCTCAGCATGGCGTTAACCAAGCCGGGGAGTGAGAGGTCCGGTCCGATCACCGCGATGAGATTGCGGCGCGGCTCGGACCACGATGGGCACACCTCAAGGGTGTGCTGCGCCGCATCCTCCGCCGCGCCACAGTGGTGGCACGACGGCGTCTCCTCCCGTCCAATTCGGCGCAGGTAAGATCCGAAACAACCATGTCCGGACAGCACCTGCACCAAACGGAAAGAGAGGAATCCATGCGACCGCTCGAGCCACTCTCGCAGGACCGGCCCAATTGCGTCGAGGGCTCGGCGGCCGAAGACTGCGGCGGCAAGGTCCTCCGTCCAATGGACGACGATGGCGTCCCTCGCCTCCCGCCGAACGGCCTCCCGCTCTTCCGGGAGTGGGCGTTCTCCTCTCGCCCTCCGTCCCGCGGCAGGCATCGGCCCTAGCGGACCCCGTCAATTCTGCTAACATCTCTTTGAGGCGCGCGTGGAACAATACGCGCCGTCGACCCGGGCCTGGTCCTTATCGGACGATGAGCTACCCATTGCTCACCGTCCGCAAGCCCGCGCCTACGGCGGCCGGAAATCGGCTTGCGATTCCCGACGCCCTGGGCGTCTCCTCCTGCGGCGGTTAGGGGCGTGAGGACGCGAAATTTGCCTCTCCCTCACGCGTTCCGCCACCTCCTTCGCGAGGATTACCGCTTCGCAGAAGGAGGTGACGGCCTCCCATTTCCTCTCGCTCCGTACCATGGCCTGAACCAGGGCCGGACGCGAGATATCACCGCCGCCGATCGCCTCCACGAAGACACAGCGATGCTCCGCCCATGCTGGGCAGACCTCCACCGTATGCTCCACCGTGTCCTCCGGGCGATCCATACAATGATGACACCCGGGCGTTTCCTCCCGCCTTATCCTGTGCAGGAACCTCCCGAAACAGCCGTGTCCGGTGAAAACCTGCGTCAGGTGGAAGGCGAGGACGCCATGGCGCCTCTCAAGCCACTCCTCAAAGAGGGGTCTTATCGCCGCAATTGTGGCGTGCCCAGAACTGAGTTGCGACAATCGCACTCTCCATGACGCCATGAGATCCCGCCGGAGCTCTCTCCACTGTGCCGTGATTTCTCGCGGCAGCGGAGTTAAGCACCGGCGTTTTGCCTCCTTGCGCCATTCCCAAATAAGCGCGAGTACCTTTGCCTCCAGATCCCATGGCGGGAAACCACCAAGCCAAGTCTGGGAAGCCACCTCATGAAACAACATCTTACAGACCGATCTCACTTTTGCCTGTGTTGTCAAAGCTATTTGAGAAATTATTTTTAAAGAGATTGAAGCCTCTAATCGAAAGTGAAAATCTAATCCATGATTATCAGTTCGGATTTAGAAAACAACACTCCACGCTCGACCAAGTATACAGAATTATCAATATTATTGAAAGAACACTAACTAAAGAACTAGGAGAAGAAGGTGTGCTCCACAGTTTTCCTTGATGTAGCCCAGGCTTTTGATAAAATATGGTATGAAGGCCTTATATTTAAACTAAGAATGATGTTGCCTCAGCAATTTTCAGACATCCTAGAGTCGTATATAACAAATAGATTGTTTAGGATAAGACAAAGAAACGCCTATTCAGACCTTAGGCAGACAAAAGCTGGAGTACCACAAGGAAGTGTACTTGGTCCGGTCCTGTACCAACTATACACCGACGATATTCCTGAGCTAGAAAATAATTTAATTGCAACCTTTGCTGACGACACAGCTATCATGGCTGTTGGAAATAGTCACGAGGAAGCTGTAAAAAAGGTTTAAGATTCCATCAATCGTATCTATGAGTGGACTACAACATGGCGTATTAAACTGAATGAGAGCAAGTCTATCCACATTAACTTTACGAATAAAAAGCCAAAATATTTCCCAGTATTCATCAATAACCAACAAATACCATACGCGAATACTGCTAAGTATCTCGGTATGACCTTGGATGCAAAATTGCGCTGGAAAGAGCATGTCAAAAAGAAAAGAGTAGAATTAGATATTTGGTATAAAAAATGTATTGGCTACTTGGTAGACAGTCGCCATTGTCAATACCTAACAAATTGTTGTTATATAAACAAGTTATAAAGCCTGTATGGACCTACGGTATTCAGCTGTGGGGCTGCACCAGCCAAAGCAATCGTTAAATCATACATCGTTTTCAAAACAAAGTACTAAGGGTTATAGTCAACGCGCCCTGGTACATTAGAAATAGTGACCTCCACCGGGACCTCAAGATGGATGTCGTAAACATAGTTATACAAAAATATGCAGAAGCTCATGAACACAGACTTCATCGTCACGTGAATGTTGAGGCGATCCAACTCCTTGACAACACTGAATTAGTGCGAAGACTAAAAAGGGTAAAACCTTTTGAGTTAGTTTAGTGCAGATTAAGTGAACTTAAACTGTAGTGCAAGTGCTGACTTTTACAAAGAACACGTGAATAAAGTGTCTTCCCCTTAAATTATAGTAAATAAGAAAGACGTTATTGGACAACTTCTTAATATTATAGTTACTTAGCAGTTTAAGTTATATCTAAATTACTTATTAGCTAATAGGCTAGATTGTAATGGGAATTAAGTATCATCAATTGTGAAACTTAATAAAAGAAAAAAAATATTTGAGACGTTTTTCGCTGTTCGGGATGTGGTCAAAGCAATGGACCAGGTCACGTGAAGTAGAGTCAGCTATTGAGAGGTTGTCAATGTCATTGTTTATTAAATTAGAATTATCGAAGAGTACGCTTAAAATGATAGTGGCAGAGTTTAATGTGGATAGCTGTACAAATCAGTGAGACATGACATGACCGATCACTTTTCTACCAAATTCCTCCAGTAGTGACAAGAGCAATCAGATAGGCAAACAATCGGTATAAAAAGACAACAACGGTAATATACTTTTCTTGCGTATTTCCTGTATAATAGAATTCCCGAAAATGAAGCGAAAAAAATGTGTAATTGTGTGTGGAATTGTTTAGGTGTAACTGTTTGCTTGTATACGTATGTGTTTTATAGATAGAAAAAAATAACTGCAAAAAATTAACATTAAGTAACACTTTTAACAAGTTTTAAAATTTGCAGTTCTTTTAGATGTTAATTTTGGTTTTTAAAGATGATGCATTTGGTATTTCACTATAGTTATTTCACAGTTTGTCACTGGTAAACTGAAGTTTAATATTGTGGGTTTATATTTTATTAAAAAGAACTTTTTTGTAGAAAAAATATTTAAATATTCGGAGAGGTCTAGTAGCACGCCCGTTTACAACAACGCCACAGATGGGGGGGTGGGGGGTATAATATGTATTCTTAATCTTTTTTGTAGTGCATGTTCGTGATCCTAAGATTTCTACTACTTTTTCTGTTTTTTAACCGACTTCAAAAAAAGGAGGAGGTTCTCAATTCGATTGTATTTTTTTTTATGTTTGTTACCTCAGAACTTTCGACTGGGTGAACCGATTTTGATGATTCTTTTTTTATTTGAATGGTGGTACTTCCCGTGTGGTCTCATTTCAATTTGGTCTACTTCTGATAATGTCATCTATGAGAAAACTCCTCAACGATTAACGTTCCTGTATCGGGAAAAGCAATATTTTGTAAAAGGTGATGAGCAGTTGAGATTAGGCTGTTGTAACTTAGGTAAATTAAATAACACAATTAGGTAAATTAAACATCTGTTATTGTTATAGCTGTTGGTTCTCCTATAAATAAATAAATGATTTAGATTCGGACCAAATTGACAGACGGACAGACAGACAGACACACGAGTGATCCTATAAGGATTCCGTTTGTGTCATGATGTGATCAAACATAAGTGATCAAATCGTAAAATAGTTAGATTATCCACCGGTAGAGACGATGACGTCGCTTTGTTATTGTTGTGCATCATGGCGGCGGCATAAAATAAATCAAACAAAGTAAGGTGACCACGCAAATAAGGTCGATATACTTCCATTGCATTTTCAAATGTAATATTATAGAAAGCGATCAACTTGGAAGTAGCGCCCGCCGACCGCTGCCGCGGCGTGAAATGTAACATAACACTTAAAACTATCTTAAGGTACATCTATGTATGCATTTCTAAAATATTGATCTTAAACCCGTTTAATTGTTTTACTATAATTAAACTACTCGGCCAACAAAATATGTTACATCAAACAAATTCCAAATTAACACCAAGATATAACACTTTTTTATTGTAGTGCGCTGCAAATATTCTATTGTAACAATAACTATTTTATTCTTCCCCGAAAAATACTGATCGTGCACCAAATATTCCTGAATGTTACACAAAATTTTTAGTATGCATCCAAGTACCGTATACCCATTTAAAACGGTTTTGTACAACTTTTATGTTACTGAAATAATTATAATTGAAGAACAAATAATGCATTTCGTAAAACATTACTTCTAAGACTTATATTTATTTTACTGAAAATGGTTTTGGCGCGCTTGCGACGCGATGCCTGCCTATTGCTCTCTGTTGTGCGACGGAAACGGCGCGCGGCGGCGTGGCGATGGCAGGCGGGGCGGTTCGTTGAGTGAGATAGAGATATTGCAGGATCATAGGAGAAAGCGAGACGTTAGATACACGTGCGACGTTGCCGGCATGCTTCTAGTGTTTGTTAATTTTTTGTTTTAAATGTGGGATCTTTTGTTTTAATTAAGGAATAGTATTAAACAAATAGTTAGTTTTTGTTGTTGTTGAATATATCGAGTATTTTAGTATGGAACCAGAACAATTACCACTTGATATAGAAAATCAAGATGATATTCTCGTGTATTGTTCGGAAAGTGAATCTGAAACGGAAGAACCGTCTATTAAAAAGAAGAGGAGTGTAGGTAAAACCTGGGTATTGGTATCAAGATACGAAAATGTTCAAGAAGCAGAAAAAGCAGTATATGATGAGAAAGTATGGTCATTGAGGAAGACTTACAGAACAGAAGAAGGTATAAAAAAGTACTACCGCTGTAACCAAGTCAAAGCTCGTGGCCCTCAGTGTGCATCACAACTATATTTACTTTTTGAAGCCACTTCTGATGCTGTTATTATTTATCGCTTAGACGCTGATCATGATCACGAGAGTATTAGTAGTCAAAGAAAATATGGTATTTGTCAGGATACAAAAGAAGAAATAAACAAGTTATTCTCATTGCATTTAAAACCGAAGGCTATATTACACCGTTTAAGTCAGACACCGGGTATCACAGTACCTACGATAAAGCAACTGAACAACTACTTGTCCGATCGCCGCCGCGCAGTTTACGGACCTTCTGTTATCAGTCTGGGGGAACTGGAGAAATGGCTAATTGATCATTCTGCAATACCTGAAGATGAAAATGAACCGTATGTTATCTTCTACTACGTATATGAGTGTGAGTCTCCCGTTTTTCGTTTTGGTGTCAGTACAAAGTCTTTGCTAAAATTGACAACAGTGGCAACCAACATACACGCAGACGCTACGTATAAGATTGTGTGGCAAGGATTCCCCGTGTTAGTGGTGGGAACTACTGATAAAACCAAAAAAAAATATCCTTTTTGTTTGGCCATTTCTAGCTCAGAACGCAAAGAAGATTTTAAAATGTTATTTAAACAGCTTAAACATAGCGCTTACACTCTGTATTCGCATGTAATGCAGCCGAAGGTTTTAATTTGTGATGCAGCCAAGAGTATTCAAAATGCGTTTACGGAAGTATTTGGAGTTGAGACTACAGTCAGAATGTGCTGGGCTCACGCTAAAAAGAATATTCAGAAACAAGTAGTTAAACTAGTAGACAAACGACTGCAGAAAGATCTTCTACAAGGCATCGACATTTTACATTCTGTCACAGCACCGGGCGTGTTCAACACCGCTTTAGCAGCTTTTTTGAACAAATATAAAAGTCAAAAGGCTTTTATTACATACTTCAAGGAAGAATGGGTAATACAAAACCCGAATTGGTACCTAGGCGCTTCGGACGGATCTCCATCTACGAATAATGCACTCGAGGCTTTCAATAGGAGCATAAAAGATAGCCACACCCTTAGAGAACGAATTCCACTGTCCCGGTTTCGTGCTGTTACTCTTGACATGGTCAAGCAGTGGTCCGAAAATTATAAAGTGGACTCGTTTTCAAGCACACCTTTGAGAGAACTATCTGATTGGACATCAGCATACCAATGGGCGAAATTGAACAAAAAAGTGAAAACCATATCAACAACAGCGATACAAAAATCTTATCTAGTCGAAGGTTCAGCAACCAATAATGTTCCAAACGGGCAAAGTTGGGAGACATTCGATGAATTTCAGAAATTTGCCTTTACTCACTGGACAGTTGTCTTGCCTTCCCAAAATAGTGACTGGGTAAATGGTCAATGTAACTGCCCCGAGTTTAAAAAAAAATATAAATGTAAACATGATACTGGACTTGCGATCAGGCTGAAATACATAACACCTCCAGTAGAGGCCAAACACATAGCTATCGGGCAAAAACGAAAACGTGGGCGTCCTACAAAGGCAAAGTGCGCTTTATTGGTGCAATAATTTAAAGAAGTACTGCAGAGATTGAGTGGACTGATAATGTGAACATTGTAGGAGTAAAGACTTTGTTTAATATTTTGAATTATTATGGTTCGTACTAATTAGTATTAAAAAAACATTTTTAGTAAGCATTAAATTTTATAATGTGTTCATTTTTTTATTAATAAAGCTACATTGGACATTAATTGGTGTTTGATTCAAATACATTTTGCAGTGCATTATCTGAAGTAACACTAAAAAATAAATGCTTGTTTTTAAAATTAGGTGTATTACTATTTCATATAAATTTGCAACAGTTGTTAAATAGATGCTCGTTATGACATATTTTAATTAACATATTTTGGTGCACATTCAGTATATTTGGTGGAACACAGGCAAAATTAGGTAAATGAAATGGGAATAAATTGAAGTACTTTTAAATACCATCCGTTTATATGTATTATTTAATGTGTTTTTTTTTTAAATCTTATTTTGAAATTTATATTTTAAGTAGTGCACTGTGTGTGCAGTGCTTACTGTGAAGCGCAGCGTGCCACGTGTGAGCTGTAGGCAGGCGGCGGTATCGCAGCGACACTTGGAGCGCTCTGAAACGGTTCGGTCACGCGCGGGGGGAGGGATTCTAATGCATTACTTTTTGCGGTCGGCAATTTAAATTGACGGCATACATTTTAAATGGACCCGCTCATTGTTCCGCTGACGTGAAGTCATCACTGAAGTAAGCACTTGGCTAATGCTTATTATTTGCACCAACGACTCTCATCACTGTTCATTCCAAGGTTGCCTGGAAGAGATCGCGGAAAGCGATAAGGCCGCCCATTGTATATTTTGTAGTGTCTGATTAATTTTTTGTTATGTATTTTTGTGGTGTACAATAAAGTATATATAAATAAATAAATGCTCACCTGTCGGGCGCCACAACTTTGTTGTGAGCATGTTTCGCTGTCTCGCTGTCTCGCTTATTTGTAATATCAGCTGCTCGGAGAAAGAGCTTTTCTTTCACCGAATCATGGGTCATTTTTCGATTCATGTACCAGACGACTAGGCTCGTATTGGATATAAACTGTAAGGGAATCCAAATGAGCCTGCACTGTCCGGTAGCGATAGCTTCCGTGAATTGCGTTAGTTTATGGAGCGGAGAGGTGTGGACAGGCACTGCTCTGACAACTATAGGGGGAGAAGGTGGTGAACAAATAATACACTACTTAACTATTGCAAATACTTGGGAACAATACTACAGGATCAACGGAATTGCTTCCTAGAAGTTAACTGTTGTATTTCTCAATCGAAGAGGACTATTTTCAAATCTGAAACCGAACTGACTTGCCGCGAATAGCCTCGTCTCTTGTATAAGTTTGCAAACCACACAAACTATTCCCGAGAAATCGCGTACTTTGTAGTATTATTCTCTACATAATCAAATTTTTATTGATAAAATTAGTAATCAAAAAGGACAATAAAGAATAAAACAAAAATGTTAGCAAATTTATTTACAAAAAAACTGCGAATAATAGAAGTAGTGACCTACGACGCCGGTGGTCGCTTATCGAAGGCTCTGGACGCTCATAAAGACAATGTGCTCTTGCGTACTGCGTCCAGAGTATTACCACGGTGAGCCCATAGCTCCGTAACACCGTAGCCGCGTAGCGCCGTAGCTACGTAGCACCAAAGCCGTGTAGCGCTATAGCCGCGTAGTACAGGTCGTGCCATTAAAGATGAGACTTGACCGCGCCTCCCGCCGCTCTTTCCCCCGCCCCGATGACGCCCCGGCGGGGACCTCATACTGCTAAACAGACTCATAATTCGTCTACTGCGCAAGTCAAACCACGTGGTGCGTCAAGTCTCATCTTTAATGGCACGACCTGTACCTCGTAGCCACGTAGCGCCGTAGCTGCAGATCCCTGTATCCATGTGCCGTAGACACATAGCGCCGTAGTCGCATAAAGCCGTAGCCGCGTAGCGTAGTAACCTCGTAGCGCAGCAAGCGAGTAGCGAAAAAACTGCGTAGTGAGATAACAGCATAGCGCCGCCGCCGTAGCAGTCTGCCTCATAATAATTATTTAATGCAATATCCTACCAAAACTTCACGAAAATTAACTTCACTTCACTTAAAATAACGTTGTCAATATAAAAGGAGTGGTATAAACGCAGACTTGCGGCTTGAATATCTCTGCTCTCGTCGGTTACGTTAGGTGTGTAATGATATTTCCGTGCATCCATTACTGCGTAATGTGTTTTCCTCCTCCCCTGCCGCCTCCAGTCCCTCACATCCTGACGCAACGCTCGTTAAAAGAATCGGATAACTTTGTAAATGAAGTGCGAAACACTCGTGTCATTTGTCTTCATACTCGCTCGTATCGCTCAAACACATCGCCGACATCAAATATAATGGCGGAAATATTTCGCGGCGCACAACATGACACACCGCGTGCTTGGTGATTATTTGAAAAGGGTTTTGCTAGATTACTTTAACATTAACATCTTATGAATTTAAGGTTAGGAAAAAAAATGAAATAAATAAATATAAATATCAAAAACTGCTTTAAGAAACGCTGCGGCGGCGTTGCGCTGGAGCTACGGATTGGACTCGTTCTTGACTGACTAGGCCAGAAAAAAAGGAACAGAATTAAATAGACAAGTATGGCGAAAATGCTTGCTTTGCGTGGGCAGGTGTGCAGGTCTCGCTTTACTTTACTAAGCAGTTTATGAAAGGTACACGGTTACATTCAGTTTTCCACTCAAGCAGCCTCAGCAGGTTGCACAACACTAAGGCTAAGCGTATGCTGAGACGCAGGTGACGCAGCACAGCACACTACAGATTTTGCAGGGTAGGGCAGGCGAGGCAGACATAGGCAAGCGCATGCTGCGACGCAGCTACATAGCCACATTCACGTCCTAGCTAGTACAAAAAATCTGTCATTGAAACAAAATTATGAATCAGTGGTAAAAACAAGTAACGACCTGCACCCGTCGCGCAGAAATCTGTGCCGGCTCTGCAACGAGACGCAAAGCAGATCAGACACATATTAAAGTCGCACGTGCCTGCGCCGCAGCGTATGCAGCTGTCAGTACGTTCATGCATTACAAAATTTGGTTTGCCCTGCGCTGCGTGGACCTGCGTCACCTGCGTATCAGCATACGCTTAGCCTAAGTACTTACTGCGGCTGCACATCTGTCAGAGAGCCTTCAGATCTCGTATTCAAATTAATATAAAATGAATACATACACATAATAACTTATAATGTATATATTTTTATTTATTAATCAGTATTTACTAACACTTTTGGCTGACGATCATAGAATGAAACGTGGAATTGGCAAAATTCATATAAAAAATGCTTTTTCCGTGGGATTCTACTTATTTTAAGAAACGGCCGCGTGATCTATCCGATCAGCGATCACTCTGACGATATGCGAGTGTGAGTATATGCGTGTGCGTCTGCGTGTGTACTTGTGTGAGCCCTAAACCACAAGAATAAAAAAACCAGTCCTTTTTTAGTCTTGTGCCTAAACTGTGTGCCAATCAAGTGTCGCGTCTCGCCAGAGTGACAAGGTTAACATTTAGCTTTTAATAAAAACTTCAAGCCTCAACCAGTTGTGTGTGAGGCACTCGATTAATTGTAACTCGCACTCGACATATTCCCATGTCACATCGTTGTAAGTAACTCACCTATATTACATTCATTGGTAACGATACAACATGTAAAAAAACCCTGTCCGATACGTGAATGTGTTGTTATAAGGCGGCTGCCCATGCGTGAGTGATATTGCGGATGCACGCGCACCAGCCCTCACGGCGGACGACCACGGCTAGCCACGCACCCCGCATCAAGGCTTTTCCCACGGTGCGCGATATTCCGGACGCACGGGATTCAGGTCTCGGCAAACGTCTCACTGAGTGAGACACCGAAGTTATCGTCCCAAACGGTACTTTCGGCGCGCTTCGGAATACTTTGCACCGCATTGTCCGAAAATAGCTCTCGGACACATTGTCAGTCATTATAAACTTTTTACACATATTAGACATACACGTCACATTATGGCACATTTTTAAAAGAAATTGCTTGTTATTACGAAAAGTCATACGAGTCGTAAAATCATCAAACATAAATGAGTATTTAGTACCTTTATGGTTGTTTTGACGAAATGACATCCATGCCGTTGCGCGCAAAGTATTTATTTATTTATTTATATTTATATATACTTTATTGTACACCACAAAAATACATAACAAAAAATAAATCAAACACTGCAAAATATACAATGGGCGGCCTTATCGCTTTCCGCGATCTCTTCCAGGTAACCTTGGAATGGACAGTGATTTGCCTGGACATAAAATGGGGCTGTCGTCGGTGCAAATAAGTATACAATAAACTAGAATAAATACACAGATATATACATATCCTAAATAATAGATACATAAATACATACATACTTACAAAATATATAAGCAACAAAAATAAATGAAAACTATAGATAATTACAGTTACGAGAACAAGATCACAACGACAAGTAATGTTCTTTCACGAGTCTCTTAAATACAGGTAACAATTGCGCGCGTTTTATTTGAACTGGCAATGCATTCCACAAACGAGCGGCCTGGACAGTAAAGTACTTGTCGGGGAAAGTGGTGGAATGCATAGGCATTTTAAGCTTTAAGTTATCTGATGACCTTAAAAATTTCATGTGGGAGTTACAAAGAAACTGGAAACGTTTCTTGAGATAGAGAGGGGTGGAAGAGGAAAAAAACACGTTATACAAAAGGGAAAGAATATGAACATTCCGGTGAAGGCGAATTGGTAACCACTTGAGCTTCATACGAAATTCGGAAACAGGGTCATATTTGCGCAAACCGAATATGAACCTTATACAAACGTTTTGAAGCCGCTCAAGTTTATCGAGTTGGTCTTGGGTAAGATCAAGATAGCTGACATCAGCATAGTCAAGGATGGGTAGAAGTAGCGATTTTGCAAGCGCAATCTTGGTGGCAGTCGGTAGAAAATTACATAATCTCTTCAAAGATGCAGCGGATGCAAATAGTTATCGGCTAACTTCCTATAGCTGGGTAGTCCAAGAAAAGTTTTTATCGATGAAGATTCCCAAGTTTTTAACTTTCTCACTGAAGGGAACAACTGAATTGTCAAAAGAAACTTGAGGAAAAGTCGTCCAGTCGATCCTCGAGACCGTCCTAGAACTGCCTACCACCACAACCTGCGTCTTTATGGGATTGACCATAAGTCCATATCTCTTACTCCAGTCGCATATACGGGCCAGATCACGATTAATCGTTGAGATAGCCTCGCATAGATTTCCGAGAGGAGCTCGCCAGTAAATTTGTAAATCATCTGCATAAAGATGGTAGAAAGAAATTAGTTCGTCGGAGATTGAGTTAATAAAAACTGCGAAAAGTAAAGGAGATAGAACACCACCCTGAGGTACACCGGCAGAAGTATTACTCCAGGAAGACAAGGTCTCTCCAAAGCAAATTTCGGCCGCCAGCAACGTATTTGCGTTTTTGTAATTGACTGGTTTCGTACTTACCTAAGTACGAAACCAGTCAATTACTGATGGAAATATATGTTAAGAGAGCATAAAATGCCAAGCAAAACATCAAAATCAACGGTATTAAAAGCATTACTGAAATCTAGCAAAGCTAAGACCGTTAGATTACCGTTTTCCATGGCTGACCTTATATCATCCGTAATGTTCAGAAGCGCTGGGTGGTGCTATGACCAGAACAGAAGCCAGACTGGAAGGGGTTGAGGAGATTATTTTTAGAGAGGAAAGTGCTAATTTGATTGTGAATAAACCGTTCAAGGACTTTGGATAGGAATGGTAGGACGGAAATTGGACGGTGTTCAGAAAAGTATGAGGGATTAGACTTTTTAGGTAAAGGAATTATTTGAGCATCTTTCCATGAGCATGGAAAGACACCACTAGATGCAGAAAAATTGAGAATGTGACAAATGACGGGAAGGATAAATCCAGCACAGGTACTAACATATCACGGCTGATACAGTCACTTCCTACTGCATTGGAAGTAATCGATAGTATGCTCTTCTTAACATCACATGCAGAGAACTGACTAAAAACAAATGGAAAATAACTGGGAGTCGGAAGTGAAGAAAGATAATTCAGTGTATTTAATTTGATTGTCCTATTATAAATGGACGAGGAAGTAAAATGAGTATTCATTGCATCAATGTCTATGTCTTTTGGAATAGTGTCTTGTCGTGTTTTACCGACCCCCAATGATCTAAGAAATTTCCAAACTTTGGATTGGACAAAAGTATGAATGTGGTGACGATTAGCATTCCTACACACCTTATTACAGTGATTACGTATGAAGAGGTATCTTTCCCTGCTAGCGTCATTAGCCCTACGCTTAAATTTAGACTTTGCCGTCACTTTTTTCTGCATAAGCGTTTTAATCTCATTTGTGAGCCACGGCGCCGGCAAATTTCTAACCTTAACAGCTCAAACAGGTGCGTGATGATCGTAAAGCTCGATAAGTTTAGCCGCAAAAATATTAACTTGCTCATCAACTGATGTAGAGGCAAACAGAGCAGGCCAATCTATATTGTTGGCATCTCTTGCAAATATCGTCAACGTTCATTCCACCAAAATTGCGTTGCATAAGAATCTTAGCTTTAGCCTTAGGTGGGCAAATTTCGTATGTTAGAAAAATCAGGTCATGATAGGAAAAGGCATCGGCTGAACATTGGCCATGCTTAGCGACGTGATCAAGAGAAGAGACAAAAATCAAGTCAAGAAGTGAAGCTGTAGAGTTCGGAAATGGTGAGTAGCACTCAGCGGAAGAATGGAAAGATTACTGGAAGTCGAAATATTAGGCAGACAAGAAGAGCGATGATCTTTTTTCAGAAGACATGTATTATAGTCACCCATGATTATACTATGACTGTAAGAAGGAAACAACATTGTTAGGAGATTTTCAAAAGATGAAAAGAAATCAACGCGTAAAGATAATAGACGCCAAGAAGTAATTTTGAATGGTGTAGTTCGACTTCAAGGAAGAGATGTTCACCAGCATTAGTTGACGGTGGCTGCGCTGACACATTGACAACAGAGTATGGAATATGCGCCCGGAGATATATGGCAATACTACCACCACCACCAACTGACCGGTCGTTTCTTATAAGCTGGAAGCCAGGAAGAGAGTAACTAGTTGAAGGGAGACAGGGTTTAAGCCATGACTCCGAAATAAGAATAGCATGTACGTTCTTACAGTCAAAGTTTGCCAGCATATCGTGGAAATGAGCCGTAATGCTCTGAGGGTTAATATGTACAACATTCAAATTCTTAGGAACATCAGAAAAATGCGCAGCAAGACTGTCTGCAACAGAAGGAATACTCACGAAACTGTCGTTGTTGCTTGGTAATAAGAAAAATCTACTATTATCACTGCTTTCATCGTTAGACATATTATAATATAATAATTAATAAATATATATAAAAAAAAACCTAACTAATAAGAAAATAAAAATAAAATAAACAGTATAACAGCTAGTCCACTTGCCGGTTACGTTATTAAAAACTAAAGAATTAAAATCTACTACGCAGTCCGGGTAGCTAAAATATTTTTAAAAACATAAAATAAAATGTAAATCATTTTAAGAGAAAATACAAGAAGAAGAAAAAAAAAGACAAAAAAAAAATACGATCAAAAAACATTGAAAGGAAAAAAATAAGACTTCTGCCAGTCACATTCTGCCATTGCACCTTTACGAAAAACGGAGCGCACGGAATGAAACTGACATGTGTATTGACTGACACTGACAGTGACAACATTGTGACAATTCAGTCGAGTCAAGCAAATTAATTAAAACACATTATCAATTAAGTGAAGGTAAAACAAAACAATAAAAGATGATATCACCCGGACTTTCAATAAGAGACAACATCACAAAGAAATTACTTCTTCAAAGCAACAGCACGCTTCAACCTTGCGGTCTTCGCAGCAGCAACGACTGGTACAGAGGCTGGCACATCCGATATTTGATCACTCTGCCCGGGCTCACTGGGATTCGGCGCAATCTTGTACAATTCAGCGAGGGACTCAACCCGATGCCGTGCATCATTGGGACCAAGGATATACACGCAGCCTGCTTTAGTCCAGCTCTTGGAGACACCGCATCTCTCCCTCGCAGCCAAGAAGACATCATGCTGCCCCTTTGTTAGAAACTCGGACATGGTGACACCTGTAGCCTTTAATTTGGCTTTGGAAAACCAAATGTTATCCCGAACTGCAAGACTGCCTACCTTGAACAGGATAGGCCTAGTTTTATTAGCCACAGTTTGTCCCATCCTGTGACATCGGCTAATGTCCGCAACAGTGAAGTCACTCAGCTGTAATTTGTTACAAATGACCTCAGTGATCACCTTGGCAGTGTTCTCCTTCTGCTCCTCATCAACACCGTGCAACAGCAGGATCTTTCTTCGTCCCCGCATTTCAATTTGGTCGACACTACGAGCTAGTAGCTCCACCTGTTGCTGAACACTGTTGAGAGCCTGAGTGATGAATGTCCGGAACATTGTAAACTCCGCAGCCAGGCTAGAAGTTGTGACCAGTGATGGAGGGCCTTCTGTAGTTCATCTTCGAAGGCGGACATCTTTGTGTGAAACAACTCCTTTAATTCAGTCAGAGTGCTTGCTAGTGAATCCATTGTGTTGAAGTGAAGTTATAGTAGATAGTAAGAAAATAATTGTGAAGAGATAACGCTACACCAGCAGGTACTAACTATGAACTTTTAAAATATGGCATAAATAATTATAAATAATGTTTCTATTAAATTATATTGATTTTCAAATAACAGCAAATTTTTCTTTGTGTAAACGTTCCAACTACCCACAGGAAAAAAAAGTATTGTGTGTATTTTCCAAAGAGCTATTGAGCGAGCCCAGCCGTCTCCTTTGAAAAGCGTGTAGTGTGAGTCAAACGAGCTAACAGTTAGCGTCTGAACGACTGTCGTCTGAAGGTCGCTTCCTATAATTTACGGACCGTTATTTGGTTAAAATTAAGACGCCGTGTTCGAGTTCACGACAAGCTAATCGTCATCCTGAGGATGCTTCGTTGAGAGGTGAAACACGTGTCGATTTCTTCCAGGGTCTTTTCAAGACTCTTTAGAAATAGCTAAGCGGAACAGGTTACTAAATATATCCACATCATCATTTTAAAATCCGATTTCTGTCACGAATCGTACCGTATCGATTATCCGAACTAGACAAACCGATTTCACAAAACCACGGCAAGAGTAGATTTGCATAAGCAAGTGTTTATTTATCTTTGGATAGTTTTAAGCCGCTCCAGAAATCCATTTCTAAAAACGGATTTTGAAAACGATTTCATTCTGGAATCGAATATTTAAACGTTTCCAAAACGAAATCCAAAAAACGCCCACGTCTAAAAATTACTCGTAGCTTCCAAATCTATTAATATGCCAAGTTGGGAAAAAAATGGGAATTTTACCGGTTTTATTACATGGGACGCGGGCGGCCGTCGTTTAGCGGGGATCTACAAGTCATAAATACAACCTCTGTTGAAAATTTTCTAATTTTTAACGGATTTGGGGTAATTTTGGTACTACAAATGTGAATTTTAAATAGAAATAATTATTTTCGATAATAAAAAAATAAAAACATTTTGGTAATGTTATCGCATATACATATGTGCCACTTTCGGATCGGACAGGTTTTTTTTTACATATTGTATAAGTACATAGTGAAGGAAGGAACAAACCTTTTCTTATCTTATTTGAGAATTGCAAATACTGTTGATGTGATTTTCATGCTACGTGCAGGCAACCTTTTTTTTTTCTTTTTCGAAATAGTTCTTCTACTCATTGAAATACTTCAACCGAATGAAACGAAATTTAAAGCTTATATGAAACGCACACTATCCAGCCAAGCATATTATAAGTTGGGGGATTACATCGTTGATATAAATGCTTGGCTAAACGCTGGTCCTGCTCCACAAGGGCGCATAAACTAATTGATTAGAATTTGAAAATACTGTTGGAGCTGCTGAAGATTTTAAAAACTGTCTTTGCATAAATTCAATCCCTTAGCATTGTATAACTGCATTACAACATGTGTGAGTACTATGTACCTACTATGAAGCTACCATTTACTGGGTACGTCTTTCATTGACTTGAATGTGCCCTGGCGGCCGAAAGTATGTCATGCTCACTGTAATATCTCGCTGACGGTGGCGTGTGTGTTGGATCATTTAGATACCTTCAAAATGGTTGAGCTGAATGGTGCTAATCCATGCATCATGTTCGTGAACAGGCGCTGTCAGTAGGGACTAGTCATGTCTTAGCTGCCGCGGCTTATTTTAATTAAATTTTTGAAATGTTTTATTTTTTATTACGGACGCTTTTAACGTTGTGCATCGTTCTCATGTAACCAATATTTTGTGTCCCGGGAGTTTCTTGTCCGTTCTTCTCAATAGGTACCCACTACGCTTTGGAATGGGCAACCAGCTTCATCTTTCTGATTGACCAACCCCTTGACAGTTAAAAAGTGCCTGTAATTGGTTTATTTGAAATTAATGCTTTGAGTTTGTGTTTGAAAATGTAAGTATAAATATGTTTCTTTTATTAGGTTCATTCACATTTCCCTTTGTTAAGCTCTCACGGATGCGCCATAACAGTGCTCAGCTCAGTGACGCCCCCCACCCCCCGGCTCCGGCCTCGGCTCACAGTAGCACTTCCAGCGACACGTGAGGATAGCCCCGGGCCGGGCTCACTGGAGCACTTCTAGCAGTTCTAGCGACCCGTGACGATGGCTCCCGAGCCGGGTTCACTGGAGCACTTCAAGCGACACGTGACGCTCTGACGAGTGAGCGCACCACTCCGCCACCCCACCACGACCAGCTCTCTGTGAACTCACAGATGCGATGTGTTGCTCGTCTCCTCCAGTGCGTACGAACCGATTTGAGGGTCACACAGTACACAGCCGGCACTCGACGCGCACCGAGTGAGCCGTGACTAATGAAGAGCGAACTCCACCGCGATTGCAATTTGTTTAGAACGCCTCGCAGTGTATCTGCAAGCGCTTGTTAAATTCCTAGAGAACCCAGTCTCTAGGGAAGCCTGGAAACTTGCAAACGATATAGCGACAGAAAGCTAGCATTTAGGTTCTCAGCAAATTTTGTCTTACTGCTTATGGATAAATAGCTTCCGCCAGCGGCTTCGCCCGCGTGATATCTTTATAAATTATAGCCTATGTTACTCAGTGATAATATAGCATTCTACTGGTGAAAGATGTTTTTAATCGGTCCAGTCGTTTTTGAATTTATTCATTACAAACAAACAAACATACAAAAAAATCAAATCTTTTCTCTTTATAATATTAGTTTAAGTATTAGATATTTTGTAAGTATCAAAATGTATGTATGATCATTGTGTTAATACATAATGATCGATTGATAATAAACGTCTGTATTGCTACTTCATGTTACTGTAGCATATACCTACGACATGTGCGTATGAAGACGTCTTCTTCTGTTGCCAACGTTTATCATTTCTCAGCCGTTTACATTATAACTAGGTATTAATTTATGATTAGTTACCTCTTGAAGCGTCCGTGTGCTCCACTGCTCGACAAGGGGGCGGGCGGGGCGTAGACGCGCGCGATTAGCGAGAAGTGCGCGGGGCGAGGATGTGGACAGCTCGGCTACATGCAATGCTGCCAATGCTGCTGTGCACTTGCACGCTCGCTCGCCGCGCCTCGCCAGCCTCGCCAGCCTCGCCTCGCATCAGACTCACTATGAAAACTTATTTCCCTTGACAAAGTAGTTTCTCGGCAGACATCTTAGCATTTTTGTCAGATTGCTTCTTTGGAAATTGAGCCGTAAGGCCGTGGCCTAAGAACAATGTTTCTGTTGTGATCGGTCGAGCGAGAAACTTAATTAAAACGCACTTGTGACGGAGTGCCGTGTCGTCCGATTCCGTGTGACTCGCTGCGATCACAGTGGATGATTGGCGCTTCGCTCGATCGATATCGCTTATACGACTTATTACAAAAAGAAACTGTATAGTTATTCAAGAATGAAATAAGTCGAGAAGGTTGTGGCTTTTTCTAATGGGAATTGAACTCGATACATTATGTTTACTTATTCGTGGTGCTCGCAGTTTTCTCGTTCAACCACTTTGTTCCGGATAATCTCGTCTTATGACAAAGTCCAATGTGTGTACTTGTTAGCGTAACAATAATTATAAGTAACGAAAACATAGTACCAGTAGGTACGTATATCCTATACTATTAAATGAGCAATATTTGTATATTTGTAATCACGTTCTCGAAAACGGCTCTAACGTTTTCGATGAAAGTTGTACTATAGGGGTTTTTGGAGGCGAAAAATCGATCTAGCTAGGTCTCATATCTAGGAAAATTCGTTTTCTCCATATTTTCACCCAAGCAGGGCTCGATCGCCCAAACTTGAGAACAAAATGGCTACCTTAGAATAATGACATCGCAACATGGAATTAGTAAGCACCTACTATCGTGGCAGCATAGAATTAATATGTGCTTTCCTATACTATTAAATGAGCATTCTCTATTTTCACCAGGGCAGAGCTCGGTCGCCCAGGTACTAAATACAAGTGCGCTCGATTCCCGGCGCGTGACACAACCGATTTGAGAAAGGGCGCTCTGAATTACTTTCATACGCTTTCATACTTGTAGATGTGTCGCACTGTTTGATTTATGTTGAAAGCAATCTTTGTAACGTTTTCTTATGCTATTTGTATTTTAAATGTTCCTTTTTGGGATATCAAACGAAAAATATAAAATTATAAGGAGAATAATATTATCGTAGATTTACTATGACAAGGGATAAGAGTAAATTATGTACTATTATAAAACGACTACCTGCTAGGAACGAGAGCCACCCAGACACTCAGACAATCTATTACCAGTGAGCTAGATAATTGTATTTCGCCAAAATGCAACTCTGAAACAAATAAAAACCGTTACATAACCGTTATTGACATAAAATATAATGAGGTGCTTATTTTTTCTTGATTTACTTTTTATTTATTAATAAAGAATGCTTTTTTTAAATTCCATTATCATCCTCATAATTATTTTAACCTTTTAGTACTCACTGCTAAGAACAGGGATATTTAATTGACTTTCCCCAATTTTCTTCGATTTACTCTTAGCGTTTTAAAATTTTAATACAACTGGGGTACCCAATTGATGCAGCCCACCGTACATACAACTGGTATATTTTGGTGATTTCACATAATAATTTTAATGTCAAGTTTTATGGTTTTATCACAAGGCTTAGCAGAGCGAGTAGCTCAATCCCAAGTTTTTTTATATTCTAAATAATAAAAAAAAATATAGTACCCTTTTTTACAATGTTTAGTTTTAATACAGATTTTAAATCGTTTAATGGGTAAGTTTCGAATGCCAATGGGAAGTTTGTTGTAAAAGCGTATACATTGACCCATGAACGAGTTGCCTACTTTGTGGAGACGTGTGCGATGTTCAGCAAGGTTGTGTTTATTCCTAGTATTTAAACTATGAATATCCGACATTTTCTTAATATTTGGTATATTTATGTTTACATACAACAGATTTTCAAAAATATATTGTGAGGCTATGTAGGTAGTAGGTAGGTAGGTATGAAGGTACGTAGGTGTGGGTAGATAGGTAGTGCAGTGTTCCCCTGCAAAATAAACCTTTTCACACGAAAATAGGTCGTCTAATTTTCTTTTTTCGCGTAATATTTTTTTTTTTTGACATCGATTTAAATTTTTTAATGGAAGAAAATAATTGAGAGTTTTTCGTTCATGAACCCTCAGTCGTCAGCTACCAAAGATCTGGAATCAATTATATTTTTTCCCTGTTGACATTTTATCCAGTGAACATAAGTAATTTTTTATTGTGAATGAACTTCCACGTGTGGAAGCCCTTACTGGAGGATTGTGGCAAGTGTGCCCTTGCTGCATTGTGCCCATTTCCGGGACCAATTGGGGACATTCTACCCGATCCAAAATTCCTTTTTGGTTATATTTTTTGATAAGGCCGATTTCGGCCGCACCCCTGGGCCGGAGCCAGTCAGCCGGTCCTATTCGCCGCGGGGCCCTTGGCCTCCGCGTTCTGCCAGCTGTTCAGGTATAGCTACCGGTCATGCGTAGCCGGACGTCGGGACGGCGAACGGACGGCAGCCGTGTTCTGCCAAGAGCCACCTTCGAGCGGACCAAGAGTTTACCAGCCTTTTTTTTTAAATAGTGTAGATTGTAAATTCTTAAAATTAGTCGACGCTACTCAACACCGGTTTTTAAGAAATTTGTGAATTAGGTTCATCGTAACCGATCTTTCGCGTGCTAATCTATTATAACGACACGGAATCAACAATAGCTATTGGTCGGAAATCCGCGTCATATCGCCGGTCATTTAAAGCGAGTAAATCGATGGGCCTAAGCCTCATTTAGATTTGGCTATTAAATTTCTTTAACCTAACAATTTTTTTTTTAAACCAAGCTGACGGCTATTAGTCTTTTTATGTGTATTCCATTTTTTTTCTTTTTCTTTAAATATACTGTTGTTTTAACCTTACTTAAAATTTCATTTAATATCCTTGACAACAAGTGGCAAGAACAATTTTTTTGCTAAAGTATAGGTGTGGGTAGGCAGGGGTAGGTAGGTAGGTGTAGGTAAGTGTGGGCAGGAATTAAGCCGGAACTTTGGAAATGTTAGCTGGAACTTTTGACCCTGCAAATATAACGTCCAGCGTGTCACAAGATAGTCAATAGTTATCTTCGCTGATTGTGACACCAAGGCATAAGCAAAGCGAGATATATATAAGAGAATATTCGTGCAAATCAGAATGAGCTAGTAGCTACTTTCTACTAATAACCAAGTATATACATTTATTAAAAAGTTACAATAGGAAATATCTACACACATCAAAAGTGTCTAGGGATCAAGTACGTTTTAGAATATCGCCGCAATTGAGGATTATTATTTGAACATTTTTGGCTCCTGATTGATTCTTTTTAATGAATTTTACCATTTGAATACAGATTTACTTTAAATTTTGATAAAAAATGAAAATCAACTGAAAATTGAAAAAGTATGTAATAGCGTTTTTACAAAACCAATACAATTTCTGCATTGTCCCATTCCATCAGGTTAAAATCAAGCTTTTCAAAACTTTCTGCACCTCCCTATACACGTGCAGCCTGTGGGCATCTTACTCACAAGCTGCTTACAGTGCCCTTCGTGTCCAATATAACAACGCGTTCAGGGCAGTGTTGGGCCTGCCCCGTTTCTGCAGCGCCTCGGGCATGTTTGCGGAAGCGCGCACCGACTGTTTTCACGCCACCATGCGCAAGCAGTGCGCGTCGTTGGTGCGCAGGGTGCGGGCTAGCTCCAACACTGTCCTGGCGATGATTGCTCAGCGACTGGATTGCCCTTACGTTGGGCATTGTTGTAGCAGGCATATTGCTGGTGCTTAATTTGTCATTTTAATTAATTTTATGAATAATAATATA
This sequence comes from Omphaloscelis lunosa, assembly GCA_916610215.1. NCBI lineage: Eukaryota > Metazoa > Arthropoda > Insecta > Lepidoptera > Noctuidae > Omphaloscelis > Omphaloscelis lunosa. The sequence goes on along the minus strand of OU744263.1, from coordinate 20,697,172 downwards.
ATTTAATTCATTGTTCTATTTTATTTTATTTTTATTTTGTTGTGTGCTTTTGACATGAATTGATTTGATTTGACATTTACCTTTTTTTTTTGGTTGAGAAATCATCAAATAACTTCTCCCGCTCTGGGCGGAGCGGTGAATTTTATTTTATTTTATTGTAACTGAAAAAAATTGCATCGATATGGAGCGACGACATCATTTGACACGAGAAGAGATGATGAGAGCCGTCCGAATGTTGCAAGCTGGTTCAAGGCAATGTACTGTGGCTACCACTCTTGGCACTGCACAAAGCGTCATAGGCCGCCTCTGGATACGCTATCGTATCACGGGTAGCGTAGCCGAACGACATGAAGGACGACCTCATATCACCACTCGCAGACAGAACTGGTACATCCATAATACGAGGAGTGACGTCACGGATGTCAATCAGTAATAAGCTCTCTGTTTACTTCTCGTGAAATAAATAAAAATACAAGTTTGTTTTGCAAAACTTTATTGTGGAAATACATGCATAAGTGCAAATTACAAGTGACAGTATTTCCCAGTGTTTATGTGCTGTGTTAAATAAAATAAACTCCAAAAAAGTTTTATCGTTCCCGGGAAATATTTAAGTACCTCACACCCGAAGGAAAATAGTGTTTTATTCGTGAACGGGAAAAAAACTGTGACCAAACTTGGCACAACCCCTGGCACTGTCCTGAGTGCAATAAGAACGTGGTGAGGGACAACCGGGCTGAAACGCCGGTAAGGGCGCGTGCACCAGCGCCATCTGTACTCGAGGAAAGCCTCGTAAACCTTATGGCTACCAGCCCTATAAACAGCACAGCCCTAGAGGCCACAAAGGAGCTTAACCTAGACATCCTCTAGGCAGAGCTTAACTTATTTAAAGAGGATTTTTTTTAAACAGTTCGGGACGAATTTCAACTGCTCCGTGATGACCTGTCGGAGCTAAGGTCTTCTCTAAAAGCCACTAACGATAGGATGAGTAATTTGGAGGAGAGAGTTGCTGTATTAGAACACAAACATACTCAGCCCCAAGTATCGTCGGAGGTGGATGAATTGATATCACAACTGCGGAACGATATCAATGACCGAAATGAGGAGCTGCTCGCAAATGATATTCAGATCTCTAACATACCCGAGACTAGTGGTGAAAATCCAATCCACACGGCGATGTTAGTTGCGACTAAGATTGGCGTTAAAATCGAGGCGCGCGACATAGTGAGCGCCGAACGTGTGGGAGATAGGCGCTTCAACGCGACACAGTTGACGGCGCTGGTGGAGACCCGTCCCGGCTTCCTCGTCGTGCGCTTTGCACGCCGCGTCCTGCGTGACGAGCTGCTGGATGGTGCACGAGTGCGACGCGGCTTGACTACTGCTGACCTCGACTTGCCGGGCCCTGCGAAGCGCTTTTTCGTGAACGAGCGCCTTACGAAGGTAAATCGAGAGTTGTTTCGGAGCGCTCGTGAAGCTGGCAGTCGCCTGGGTTGGCAATTCGTATGGTGAAAGCGAGGCCGTATTCTCGCCCGGTACAAACCCGCGCCCCTTCGGAGCTGCATTGGTACCCGGTAGCTGCGGCAATAGAAATAGCAATAGCACCTTATAGAATTACTTTTTTGCTTGTTTTTTCTTTCTCATTGTTTGTCTACATAATATTCTTTGTTATACTGATTTTTAAGGTAAGTTTAGTCGTAGTAAATGTCAGTATTTCAAAAGTAATATTAAGATTGTGTGGCTACTATCTACTATATTTTATGTTGGTAGGTGTGTGTCTCGCGGCGCACCTCAGTCAACTTCATAATACGGACGTATACGTAAACTAGTTTTATAACACTACACATATTTATCTACACCTATTTATTACAAAACAACCAACAACAACTACACTCGAGAGCAATGAATCCGGGTCACTTAAAGAATCCTAAAAATCTCGGAAACTAAAAATGCTAGGTTAATGCAATAAATTGTATTTAATAGACAATGTAATACTCCTTAAATGAAGGTATTAAAACTTCTTAGTTATTGTAAAGTTATATCATAAAAAATCAAATTTGAAAAAGGGCCACTTTCGAAGATGGAACTACGAAATTACAGCATTTGGTTTTGCTTTTGTTTGTAATCTGTCATTTATGTGGGTACATAAACCATGTTGATAGTGCTCTATATTCATTATTCAAGCTGAAATTATGTCGCTTACGCCTGAAGAATGCACCAGAATACTTATAATGCTGGAAACCGGCCGGAGCGCGATACAGCCAGGACTGTCGGTGTGTCGCTGTCAACAGTACAAAGAGTTCTCCGACGTTACGAAGAAACTGGTTCTAACCTACGCAGACCAGGAACGGGCAGAACCAGGTGTACCATAGCACGAGAAGACCGATACTTGGTGAACACCATGCTTCGAAATCGCTTTCTCACAGGAACTGAACTCACAAATCAGTTTCGACGCCTCGGAGGAAGTAACCCAAGTGCATGGACAGTAAGACGTCGGCTTGCTGAATCTAACTTAAAACCCCTTAGACCTGCAAACGGCCCTAAACTGGAGCGTGGGCATCGTATTTCAAGACTAAGATATGCCCAGAGCTACGTAAATTGGAGTATTGAAGATTGGTCAAAAGTTATGTTCTCCGACGAATCAAAATTTATGCTCTACAAGCACGATTGAAGACACAGAGTGTATCGAAGACCAGGGGAAAGATTCAAGCAAGCATGCATCGAAGAAAAAGTAGCCTACGGTGGTGGGTCTGTACTTGTGTGGGCCGGAATTTCTTCTGAAAGTCGCACAGAGCTGGTGATCATAGAAAACGGCTCTTTAACTAGCGTAAGATATGTGGAAGAAATCCTCAATGATCACGTTGGTCCATTTATGGTCAATTTAGGTGAGGATGCTATATTTATGCATGACAATGCCCGACCTCATACAGGTAGGATTGTGAATGACTACCTTCAAGAGATGAACATTACTAGTATGGAGTGGCCAGCGCGCAGCCCGGATATCAACCCGATCGAGCATGCTTGGGACGAGCTAGGCAGATGCATAAAACAACGAAACCCTCCCCCAATCACGCTTCGTGAGCTCAAAATTGCTCTCACAGAGGAATGGGAGAATATTCCCCAAAATCGTATAAGGAACTTGGTGTACAGCATGCCAAACCGCGTAAACGCAGTAATGGAAGCACGAGGAGGCAATACGAAGTATTAAAATTCAAGAAAATCGTAATAAAGTTCAAAAATTTCATGTTTCCTATTTTTGTTTTAAGGAGAGATCAGCAGTTTTTTTCTTTATGTAATTTTGTGTTAATAAAATGTATGGTGACTCATATTTTTTTTACTTTCATTTAAGGAGTATTACATTGTCTATTAAATACAATTTATTGCATTAACCTATCATTTTTAGTTTCCGAGATTTTTAACATTCTTTAAGTGACCCGGATTCATTGCTCTCGAGTGTATTTATTACAAACTACTTTTTCATTTTACAAACCCATTATTTACATATCTTCGAATTACTACTAATCTATTATTTGCATATTTAAAATCTTTGTGTATCTGTTATTTTATTATATTAACTATTTACATATTTACAATTATAGGACTAGAATATTATTATATGAAATTGGATTTGAAACTATTGAATGCGCACTTATAATATTGACATTGTTAAATAACTGAATTATTTTATATTATTATAATGATGACTAAAGGAGAAAATCAAAATCAATCAAAATCAAAATATTTTTATTTCACATAGACCTACATGGGCACTTATGAAACGTCAGAAGCTAGGTGCACGGTTCCAATTGGTCGTTTCCTATGGAGAAGAGCCGGCAAGAAACTCCACGGTTACTCTTTTAAAAATAATTGGCTTTTACAATTTTTTCAAATAACAGTGTGACAAGGTATGGGAGGACAGTGTAGGTATTTCAATAAGTACCAGGTACTTAAGAAAATAGAAATGGTCAACAAATCTACAGTCCACTAAGCCTACAGTGTTCTCACATTCACAAAATAGAAAAGAATCTATACAAAAATATATAAATTAATAAAAATAAAAACCTCTTTTAATTAAACGCAATTACATTATTGCTATTACAACTGTAATAAATCTGAATAATTATCATGTGCACAAAAGCCACTAATAAAGAGTTGAAATTAACTCGTAGCTATATAATGTCAAATAATACGATGAATATGTCAAGGATGAATGTAAAAAAATAAGATAATAATAAATATGGTAATTTGGGAGCAGTTAATAGACTCTTACATAATTATGCCGTTAATGATATAGGGAAGCCACATGTGCAGAAGGAATTATTGCCAAATTTCCTTGTCTTCAACATAGTCTTTAATTTTGTAATATGCTTTCTTGATAAGAACACGTTTGATGTGGGTTTTGAACTTCCCATCGCTAAGTTCTGTAACAGACTTTGGCAACTTGTTATAAAAGCGGATACTGTTTATAAGAAATGACTTGCTTGTTTTAGTTAATCTAAATTTGGGTATCACAATTTCATGTCTGCTACGTGTATTTATATTATGGAAATCGCTTCTTATTTTGAAAAGTCCTAAGTTTTTGCGAACATGCAAATTACTTTCTAAGATATAAAGAGAAGGCAGAGTCAGTATGTTAATTTCTTTAAATTTGTCTCTAAGGGACTCGCGAGGACCCATTTTATAGATCGCGCGGATTGCCCTCTTTTGTAGAATGAAAATTGAATCTACGTCAGCTGCCGATCCCCACAGCAGAACGCCATAAGACATAATACTGTGGAAATAAGCAAAGTATACTAACCTAGCTGTGGCTATATCAGTCAACTGCCTTATTTTTCTAACTGCATATGCAGCTGAACTTAATCTACCTGAAATAGTTCTAATGTGGGCACCCCATTGCAATTTTGAATCTAAAGTAATGCCTAGGAATATAGTTTCCGTTATTGCATCTAGTTCTTTGCCATCAAGTTTTAAATTTAGACCTACTTGAGGTACATTTGATAATGAAAACCTAATACATTTAGTTTTGTTCGCATTAAGTAAAAGATTATTAGCTGCGAACCATTTTGAAAGAACAGCCAGACTATCATTGACATGTAAGACATCTGTATCTTTCCTGTCTATTTTAAAAATAAGAGAAGTATCGTCAGCAAATAAAATTATATCCGATAAGTTAGCCATCATGTAAAGAAGATCATTTATATAAACTAGAAATAAGAAAGGGCCGAGAATTGAACCTTGAGGCACGCCCATTTTAACTAGAGACCCCGTAGACGTCGCCCCATTAACGTTTACTTTTTGCTCCCTGTTGGATAGATAGGAAAGAACAAGATCAGCAGCTTGTCCACGAATTCCGTAGTGGTGTAATTTACAGATCAGTGTATTGTGGTCAATGCAGTCAAACGCTTTTGAGAGGTCACAGAAAATGCCAATTGCATCCTGGGACTTCTCCCAGGATTCCAAAATGTGAGTGATGAGTTTTACTCCTGCGTCAGTCGTCGACCTACCTTTCGTGAAACCAAACTGGTGACTATGTAAAATCCCATTTGAATTAAAATGTGACAACATCTGGTCTAGCATGATTTTTTCATATATTTTACTCAATGCTGGTAGCACAGATATTGGTCTATAATTTGAGGGATCACTCTTACTACCCGATTTGAAAATTGGTACTACTTTACTATGTTTCATTAAATCAGGAAACGTACCGCTATCTAAACATTGATTAAATATGCCAGTTAGAACAGGCGCAATTGTGTCAATGATATTTTCAAGAACCTTAACGGAAATCCCCCATAAGTCTTCAGTGTTTTTGATGTTAAGACTTTTGAATGCTTTTTTAATTGTGAAAATAGAAATGGGCTTGAATTCAAAACTTGGAATGTTCTTACTGTAGTGTTCTTTTAGAAGAGATTCAGCTAGTATAGATGATGAGGGGAGAGATTTCGTAACCTTTATTGGGATGTTGGTAAAGAATTTTTCTAGTGTCTCAGCAACTTTTAATTTATCTGAAATGGTTTCATTATCAATTTTTAAAGACAATTCATTCTGATCTCGCTGTTTTGTGTTTCCAGTTTCTTTGTTAATTACCTGCCACACAGTTTTTATTTCATTGTTAGAAATATTAATTTTGTTACTTATTAATTTAGATTTAGCTTGGGCGCAGACTCTTTTAAATATCTTAGAATAGTTTCTTACATAATTATGAATTGCTTGATCAGAAGTCAATGATTTTTCGTTATATAAATTATATAAAATAAAGAAAAGTTTTTTAAAGTTGGTTTTCTGAATGCTGGTTCATTGGGTACAGGTCATGATAACCTTGTTGGTGCACTCGACAGGCATTGTTTTAACGTTATGGCTATTAACGAAACTTGGCTGCGACCGGGCGAGGAGGGGCGCCCTCCGGTGGTGCCTGGCTACCGTCTGCGTCACACAACGCGGCCAGCGATTGTGCGCTCGGGACGTGGTGGGGGCGTTGGCTTTTATCTGCGGCGGGGACTGAGCGCTCGAACTTGGACTAGTGCGGTCGATCCCAGGTTCGAATCGGTCGAACAAATGTTGCTGACACTCTCAGTCAACGGCAAAAAAATTGCTATAGGTACAGCGTACTGGCCACCATGGCTTGACTTAGCTTCGCTTAGCTCACTGGGAAATTGTGACTATTACATAATACTAGGTGACTTTAATGTTAACTTGCTGGACACAAGCTGTATAAAAACGAAAAAAACTAACGAGTTTCTGAATAGGCTCAGTCTTACTCAATTGGTCACTTCGCCTACTCATTTCACAGCTTCCGGTGAAACTCTCATCGATCTCTTGTGTACCGACCTAAAAACAAGATACACGTCAGTGGAATCTTTTGGCTCACTTAACGATCATTCCATCATAGTTGGGGAATTTCACGTAAAACGTGATAAGTTTAAACCATACGTTATAAAATTTAGGCCACTTAAAAATGTATGTATGGATAACTTTAATATGGACTTGTTTCTTTTATGTCTTGAAAGTATTTCCTCTTTTGAAAATGTAGATGATATGGTGCATGTATTTAACTCCCAAATAATTTCACTATTCGATGTTCACGCACCAATCAAAACATGTACTATCAAGGAAAAGTCGTATCCGTGGATTACTGATACGATTAAACTCATGATGCGTTTACGGGATGATGCATTAACTTGTTCCAGGAAAACTAGATCAGATTCTAAAAAAGAATACTACAAGGAGTTCAAGTCCCTTATGACCCTTAAATTGACAGAGTGTAGCCGGCTGGACATTAATAAAAAATAAATTCGTAAGCGAATATACTGATTATACCATTTTTTTTTTATTCTGGTAATTCCGTAATAGGGTAAGCATTTACAACAAAATAACAAAATATGTCAAAAATCGAAATGGCATCGAAGCAACGGTCGGTTAATGCGACTCAGGTAAGTTTTTGAATATTTTTTAATATATGGAAAGATTGTTATGGGTTGGCTGTGCATTATATATTATTTCAAAGTGACGGTTTATTATATGGTACCAAAAAATAACCCAATACTGTTTCAATAACGTTGTAATTTGCACTTGAAACTAGTTGTCCAGTATACTTCACACTGCCAATTGCTCACAATGCTATCACTGTTTTTGTTTGGGAAGCGGGTTGGACAATGCCTAAACTAACTAGTATTTTGGTTTTGTATGGGTTGCATGTATCAAATGAGCTTTTTACTTTTGTTTTAGCGATTGATACGCTCGCGCACGAATAGGCTAGTTGCTTTGATACCGCCTGAACATGCATGCTCCGATTCCAGTGACGCTTCGTCTACCGAAGAACTTGAAATTACCAATAAAACTTCAAACAACCACGATTCTTCGGATGAAAGCAGCTTGATATCAATAGATTCGGCCTTAGAGGCACTGAATATCTTAGAATCTTCCGAAGATGAAATTACAAATAACAATGCAATTAATCTACCACTCACACCTATATTACAAAATGTTTTTCCGTCTCAAAATGAAACAAATTACGATGCCATCCCTTCCATAAGTTCCATACCATCAATTGGTTCAGTGCAACCGGTGCAAACTGACCAACCGACCATGGATACATGTTCCACTAGAAAACGTAAAAAAGCGCAGAAAAAGAAAATAGTTTCAAAAAAAGTTAAAACATCAAAAACGTTTGTTCTGAGTTACAAGTGGAAGAAGGAGTTATTTTTTCATCGGGCTGAAGTTGATGATGAAAATACACCGCTGATGCCGAGTGAAGACGAACAACAACCTCTTTCGTTCTTTTATCGTTTTTTTTCACCGAATATAATAAAAGATATAGTAGAACAATCAAATCTATACTCTGTTCAGGTAAAAGGGAGATCCATACAACTTACTCATGAAGAGTTTCTAACTTTTCTTGCCATACAAATTTTAATGGGAGTTGTACATATGCCTAGCTACACTGATTATTGGAACCGTAGGCTTAGATTTACAAATATTGCCGATCTTATGCCACTAAAGCGTTACCAAACAATTAGACGTTACATACATTTTATCGATAATAATTTAGACGACGGTGATAGATACTTCAAAGTTCGGCCTGTAGTGGAAAAAATTTGGCAAAACTGCCTGAAGATGTATGAGGAACAAAATTTTAGTATAGATGAGATGATGATTCCCTATAAAGGGACCAAAGCAGGAAACAGAAGACAATACATCCAAAATAAACCAAATAAGTGGGGTTTCAAAAACTTCGTTCGCGCGGGAGCTTCAGGCTTAATCTATGATTTTATTTTATATGGAGGGGAGGATACCTTTCGAAATTATACTTTCACACAGGATGAGATTTCTATAGGTTTGGGAGGGCTAGTAGTTCTTGCTTTGTGTAAAACGATTCGCCAGAAACCTGCAAATGTATATTGTGATAACTTTTTTACTTCACCTGAGCTCGTATACATGTTACGTGAAAACTACGGAATATTTTGCACTGGTACTATAAGAGGAAACCGGCTAAGAGGCTGTGAGAGTGTACTTCCTTCTGATAAAGACCTTAAAAAGAAACCACGAGGCAGTTTGGCGCAAGGAGTTTGTAACCAAAATAAACTGGCAGTGGTAAAGTGGTTAGACAATAAATGCGTTACCCTTATCAGTTCCTGTGTCGATGCTCACCCCGTGGATAAAATAAAACGTTATAGCAAAGAAAATAAAGCAAGGGTTGATGTCGACTGCCCTAAAATAGTCAAAAACTATAATAAAAATATGGGTGGGGTCGACTTGGCTGATATGCTAATATCCCTTTACAAGATTCCCCTAAAAACGCGAAGATGGTATCTTTCTATTTTTGCCCAGTTGATTGATATAAGCATCAATAATGCATGGCTTTTGTATCGACAAAATAAATATAAGGAAAAGCCATTGAAAGAGTTCAGGTTAGATATATTTGAAAGTCTTGTGAAAAAAGGAAAACCAGTCAAAGAACCGAGTGATATTACAGCAGATATAAAAGAAGATAGAAAGATTAAGAAACCTGTGGTAGCAAGACCGATTGAAGATATACGCTATGATCAAGTAGGACATTTTCCCGATTCGTGTAGCTATGGGAGATGCCGTTACTGTAAGGACGGTAAAACAAACGTTATATGTATAAAATGTAACCAAAGACTATGTTTTGTCGCAGGAAAAAGAAACTGTATTTTGAATTTTCATAAAAAATAAACGTAATTAATATTTTAAATCATTTTTTTATTTATCTTCCCCTTATTAAATTTATCTTAGTAAACTTGGCACTGTCCAGTATATTGCACATACATTTCAGCCAGTTGATCGCTATGTATTTGGTAATGTCCAGTATACTTCACATATAATTTCAGGAAACTGAAAGACTCAGATTTTTATCTCTATTTTTTAACATGCCTATGAAGTGCTAGAAATTGACTCATGGTGTCAAATATTAAATTTTCTTATTTTGATTGTTCTGCCAATTAAAGGGTTAAGTTCTTTGTACAACGAAAAAGTTGCGTTTTTTAAGCATAATATAAATAATAAAATAAAGAACCCAAAACTATTATGGAAAAATCTTAAATCCACATTATTACCCTTTAAACCCAGACAAGACCTTCCGTCGCATTTTGCAGATCCAAATCTAATTAATAATACGTATTTGATAGTTCCCGGTAACCCCGTTGCAAGGATGACACTTATGGCTTATTTTGAGAACCATAGATACGGTGAAACATTTTTCACAATCAATCCTGTGGAACAGAATGACATCTCTCGCATTATCTCTAACCTTAAAAGTAATGCTGAAGGGTAGGTACGACAATATTACTCTTGACATGCTAAACATGACTCTGCCCTACGCACTAAGTACTGTAACTGACATTATAAACTGCTGAAAAAAATGCTATTCCGATCGATGTAAAAGACTTGCGCCCTATTAGCATTTTACCGTGTCTGTCCAAAGTTTTAGAGAAAATCGTCAGCCACCAATTAACGCATTTTCTAGAACAAAATAATGTGCTACCGGCTTACAGTCTGGTTTCAGAAAACAGGGCAGTACTGCCACTGCCTTATTAGATGTTACTGATAATCTATTATCAGCTCAAGATAAAGGAATGTGTTCATTGCTAGTCTTGCTAGATTTTTCCCGGACATATGACACAATAAATATCCCGTTATTACTGTCGAAGCTAATTTATTACGGATTTGACCCCAGCGCTACGCAATGGTTCCGCAGCTACCTTAGTGATAGAAAACAATTTGTGGATCTACGTTTGAGTGACAGAACTGCTCTTACATCGACCCTTGCTTCCATTGACAGAGGGGTTCCGCAGGGATCTATATTAGGCCCAATTTTGTTTGTTTTATACTGTACAGATATTATTAAATGCCTCCAGAGGTGCAAGTACACATATACGCCGATGACGTTCAACTTTACATTTCCTTTAGACCAGATGAGTATGATAGTGCCATTAAAGATCTAAACGATGACCTACGTCGAATCACCGCATGGTCTGAAGAGAATTAATTGCCTGTCGCTAAACCCAACCAAAACCAAATACATGATATTTGGCACAAGACAGCAATTAGCAAAATTACCCGCACCGTTTCACCTCGAGTTAATGGGCGAACAAATTAACAGAGTCTATGAGGCCCGGAATCTTGGTCTTATTTTGGATAAAGACCTTCGTTTCGAAAAACTCGTAGCCGATTCAGTAAGAAACTGTTTTTACCGCCTGAAAGTTCTGTACAAGATCAGACCTTACTTGTCTGAATCACTACTGGAACAGCTTATGGAAACACTGGTTCTATCTAGGTTGAACTACGCTGACACATTGTACGGCCCGCGCCTATTAGCTCGTACAGATCGCCTCATCCAAAGAGTACAAAACACTTGTGCTCAGTTTTGTTACAACATCCCTCGCAGAAGCCATGTAACACCTTTCCTAAACAAGCATTTTTCTCTAAAAATGAAGTCCAGGCGCAAACTACACTTGACTTGCCTTCTGTTTGGTGTTGTTAAATACCAGAAACCGGACTACCTGTACGACAAGTTGAGTTGGATAGCGAGTAGACGAGAATGTGGGAGAATGCAGTGCTCGCAGCAACTCTCGACTCAGTCTCATAGTACAGCAGCTTTTAGAGGTAGTTTCCGTTATGCAGCTTCTAAAGTGTGGAATCATCTTACACCACCTCTTCGAGCAATAGAAACGATCGACACTTTTAGAAGACGCCTACGGCAGTATCTCATAGATGCGCAACGGAAGCTAGATATGACTAACCTTAATGTTTCATTGATATAAATTGTATTATGATAAAGTTATCTATTATTTATTGACGGACAGTCCTTTGTTTATTGTGCGACCATACCATTTTATTTATTTTGTAAAACACCTTTGTATAAATCTTTAATATATTTTTTTAAACTTTATTGTACCATGTTGATTTTATTATAAATTGCTACTCTCATCTATTAATATTTTTTATTTTATTTAAATCTTTACACACACTATAAAACTGATTTACATCCGTAAGACGTACCCGTAACATAAGTTTCAGGTGAAAACCAGTGTCAGACACCAGTTGTCTGGCATTTATTCTGAACTGGACCTATTTGTCGCAGCCGTGAGGCACACAATACTGTTTTAAGCTTTCTGTGTTTTTTGTTTTTTATTTGTGTGCCTTAATCAGGGTCAAATAAATTTATTTTCTTTCTTTCTTCTTCTTCTAATACTGCTCGATGGAATCGTACCATGACCGACATGATGTTGGCTACGAGGCTCCATAGTACTTCAGGCTTGCTGATAAGCGACCAAACCATCCGAAATCGTTTAAAACGTGACGTGGGTCTGCGTTCCCAAAGGCCGCTGAGATTTCCACCTATTCGCAATCGTTGGGCCCGTTTACAATGTGCTCGCGAACATAGAAATAGGGAGGAAGAAGACTGGCGTTTTGATTGAATCTCGTTTCGGTATGAGGCAGGAAACAATATGTACTCGAGTTTGGAGGACGTCTGGCCATCAATAACTTTTAAAATTTTGTCAGGAAGTTCATTCATATGGAGGGGGAACAATAATGGTTTGGGCCGGTATTTGGATCGGTGGAAGAACCGATCTCATTGGGATCAAGGGCAACCTCAATGCTCAGATTTATACGAAGAGGATTGTTTCAGACGTGATAATCCCTTTGCGAAGGGATTCTGGTTCCGGTTGGGTGATTCGTTTCGATTAATGCACAACAACATCAACGTTCTGCCGTGGCCTGCTCAATCGCCAGACCTGAACCCCATTGAGCATGCATGGGATATGCTCCAAAGAAGAGCTCTGCCAGTAGGATATTATTGGCAAACTTCACCTAAAATTGAAACTCGTACCTGATAACGTAATACTTTCTATTACATATAAAAGGTATCGAAACTTTTGTAATAATCATTTGAAAAAACTAAAAAATCTGTATCATAAAACTGAATTACAGAAGGCGGGGACAAATAGAAAACTTGTGTGGAAATTTATCAATACATTTAGGTTGAAAAATCCCGAACCTGCGTTTGACTTACTATCTACAGAGACTAACCCATCCGAAGCAATGATTACAGTAAACAACTTAACCCTTCAGCAAACAATACCAATTCACCTAATCACGGACGCTGGCCTCAGAGTTAATCGTCATCTTGAGGATGCCTCATTGAGAGGTGAACACGTGTCGTTTTTTGTTCAGGATTTTTTATGGCCCTTTAGTAATAGCTAAGCGGAACAGGTAACTAGATATTTCCACGTCTATTGTATTTTATAATGGATTTCCGTAAGGTCACGCCTGAATCAATTATCTATCTTAAACTTTCTCACACAAATGCACTTAAGCCTTACATAACCACGAGCGCTCAAGATCCAATAAATGTAAAATGTTACCGGTTTCCAGAAGTACACAAACAGTCAACAAACAAATAGACCAAATGATCGATCAAGGAATCATAAAACATTCAGAGTCTACATGATCTTCACCAAATTGGATTGTTCCAAAAAAAAAATGATTCATCCAGACAGCAAAAATAGCTTATAGAATAGAATAGAATATTTTTATTTCAGACGGAGTCCATAGGGTTAGTAACAATTTTACTTTACATCTATTCTTAGTAGCTACAACACAGATTATAAAATAAAATAAAATTCAGCGTGGAGCTGCATCCACCTACGCAACATCGGGGAATCCCATCGATCTGCGAACACACTGAGAATACTGTTGGTGCTGCCGCGAACACGTGACATCAGGGATGCACATCTTTTTCGAACAATAGCAGCAAAACCATCAATATTATTATCCTCAAACATCCCTGATTCATTACAACGCCACGGCAGCCGCAGCAGCACTCTCACTGCATTATTATATTGAACGCATAGGTTGCTGTATGCCCGCTGAGTAAAGTTTAACCACAGGCTGGTTATAGTTATCTATTACCGAAAACTAAATGACATCACTATTGGAGATAGCTACCCTATACCGCAAATATCTGAAATTTTAGATTAACTCGGTCAGAGTAAATATTTCTCGACCCTTGACCTTGCATCAGGGTTCTATCAAATTTTAATTAATGAAGAGGGCGCTCCTAAAACAGCGTTTAGTGTATCTCAAGGACATTACGAATTTACGAAAATGCCATTTGGCTTAAAAATGCGCCCACTACTTTCCAACAGTTAATGAATACCGCTCTTATAGGCCTCCAAGGCATACGGTGTTTCGTGTACCTTGATGACATAGTAATATATTCCTACGATCTAAATTCTCACATTGATAATCTTTCAATAATATTCCAAAGGCTTCGAGACTACAATCTAAAACTCAAACCTGACAAATATGAGTTTCTCCGACGTAAAGTCGCATACCCTGGCCCCCAAATAACTAAAGATGGTGTAAAACCTAACCCTGAAAAGATAAAAGCTGTGACTCAATGTCATACTCATAAATCCCCGAAGGATATTAAGTCCTTCCTCGGACTCGTATCTTACTATCGCCGTTTCGTTTCTAACTTCTCGAAAATTGCAAAACCACTAACTCACTTTTAAAAAAAGATGTCCCCTTCTTATGGGAAAACAAACAACAAGTCGCCATTGACGAACTCAAGCACAAGCTTACCTCTGCTCCTATCCTCATATATCCGGATTTTTTTACCCCTTTCATCTTAACGTGTGATACTTCTAATTATGCAATCGATGCCGTACTCAGTCAAGCTCCAGGTGGTAAGGATAAGCCAATAGTCTATGCATCTCGGACCCTCAATAAGAGCGAATCTAATTATAATACCCCTGACAAAGAACTCCTTGCTATTTTGTACGGTTGTAAAACCGGTACGGTAGAGATATGGGTGAACCCATATCTCTATGAACGAAAATTCCTGATCATTACTGATCACAGACCATTGAAGTGGTTATTTAATCATAAAGATCCTTGTAGCATATTACAAAGATGGCGCTTGAAACTAATAGAATATGAGTACGAAATCGGTTACCAAAAAGGAAAACTTAATGCCGCTGCTGACGCCTTATCCCGATATCCTGTAAACCCAATTCAACTATAAACTCCACTACCAACTTCACACCATGTGAGCTCCTCTACGACTTACAATCAGATCTTACATATACAGAATATCTCAAATCCTTGCATCATCGTCTAAAGCTTCATGTGAAAAGGCTATCGAAAACATACAAAGATCTAAGGAAAGATCTAAACAGTATTATGACGCCCGCTCACGACCTGTTCAATATAAAGTAGGAGATTACGTTTATCTCAAAAATCATGTACGTTTGCGCAAAGCCTTTTCGCCAATTTGGAAAGGACCGTATGAGGTTGTAAAGGTCAATGGTAGAAATACCTTAACCTTACTCATAAATAGACGTCATGTGACACATCACTATGACGAGGTCAAACTAGGTCTTACATCTGAAACGTAATAATCCTAGTTATCTACTTAATACTAATTCTAATTATATTTTATTACAGTAATTCTGCGCAGGGTCAGGAGTTCATTACGCCCCTGACGAACAGTCCTGGCATCTACTTCGACCCCTTAGGTTCTTTAAATCTAATAGATAGTCATCTTAGTATAGTTATTCCTAATGATGTATCCTTTATTAAACCGCATATCGTAAAGTCTTTGATTATTTAGAATGTATCTTATGTTAAATTCTACACCGCGTGTGCGAACTTCGAGCCATGAGTGCTTTGTCATCAAAAATGGACATTACATGTTTTATCAAGTTGAAACCTGTATCCTCGTACGGAACACGCTGCGAGCCCTGTGTGCTTTGTCGTCAATTAGGAATGGAAATGAAATAGATATAATTATGATCATAAAATACTATTTATTTATTTATTTACTTCAAATAAAAGAAAACTCGCTCGGCACAGCATTTCATACACATTTTAAAGTCCGAAGTTTTGGAAATGAATACTATGATTTAATTAAACTTGATACGTCTAAGCAGGATACGTTATGAAAAGTTAGTAGAAAATATTTTAGTAATTTTTATGAAATGCTGTATCGCGTAAACGTTCTTAAAACTAATTAAGCACTAAATATGTTCCAAAATTATTTGTTACAATTCATAAGATAATAATATCTATTTGGTGCACCAAGATAATAAATGTTTTACAATTACATTACACATTACTTGTCTCTGGACTCTGCTTAAGTTAATTGTCATTAGTAGGTACATAATATTTATATATAGGATTTCATCTAAAATACTTTGTAAAAAATGTACCTACTGCAAGAACTTACATTGAAAAACAATGGTGATAACACTGCTTTTTGACGTAACTGAGTGTTAATATCAATATTATATTATATTATTTTAAAAAGCAACTTTGTTTAAATACAATAGCGCGATGGATCCTTTTCCATATTAAACCGTGCTGTAAGCACTTTTTTAAATGTAACATACATTTAAAAAAGTGTAAGTTTTATTTACACACGTATTTACATGATTTAAAAAATAAGACTTAATAATAATAATAATCAGCAATAATACTCTGGCAACACAAACGTCAACACGTCTCAAAAATAGTTTCATCAAATTTCCATTGTTATATTTATTTTACTCGCTGTTTTTGGTAAATCGGAAACCGAAAACAGATTTTCCAAACAGCGTAAGCGGCTGAACTTAGCCGCCCTGCAAGTGATGTTAAGTGAGGACCCCACTGTAGTTTAGAGTCAAGCGTTATCCCCAGTAAAAGTCTTTTCGACGAATTCTAGTGTCTCCTTATTCAATACAACGTGAAATTCACTACTTCTAACATTCGGTAACGCGAATCTTATGCATTTAGTTTTCTTCTCATTTAATACCAAATTAAATTAGTAAACCAATTATGGACCTTAAGCATAGCGTTATTTATGTCGTCAAGCTCCTGTGCATGTCTGTTTACTTTAAAAATCAGTGATGTGTCATCAGAAAATAACACCATTTGTGGTCGGGTTTTCAGTAAATTAGGTAAATCATTTAAGTTTACTAAAAATAAGAATGGACCCAATATCGAGCCCTGTGGAACACCCATTTTGACTTTCAAACCCAATGAATTTACATCGTTTATTTGAATTTTCTGCAGTCTATCATTCAAATATGATTTTACTAAGCTTAGCGCAAGTTTATCTAGTCCGTAATGTTCAAGTTTCAAGAGCGGCGTTTCATGATCTACGCAATCAAATGCCTTGGATAGGTCGCAAAAGATGCCTATTGCATCTCGTGCCTCTTCCCATGCATTAAATATGTGTTTTAATAAAGTGACACCGGCGTCGGTTGTGCAACGTCCTTTGGTGAAACCATACTGTTGATCGTGTAGGATTTTATTACGATTAAAATGATTGAGCATTTGATTTAACATTACTTTTTCAAAGACCTTGCTGAAAACCGGCAAAACCGATACGGGACTATAATTATTTGTGTTTTTGCTGTCCCCGGATTTGAAAAGTGGAATAACTTTACTGTATTTAATTAAATCCGGGAATATCCCTAGATCTACACATAAATTAAATATTAAAGCTAAATAGGGTGCAATTGTCTCAATAGTTGATTGACAAACTTTAGTAGACTAAAAACTCTGATTGCACTAATGAAAAGAATTGTTCATAAAAAATATTGCCATTGGACATATTTAGACCCTGATCACTTAACTTGCTGATTAAAATTCTATTAAACTTATTTAAATTACCTGTTGTTATTGGTCTAGTTTGATTTTTAAACTGAAGATGACGTCTAAACGAGTGGTGTTAATGATTGCATTTTTTAAATAACTTAATTTAGGCATATTTTAGATTACGGTTATATTACATAGAGAAATTAATTTGTAAAGATTGAGTGAAGTTGAAGTGAGAATCACGCAAAATCTATCAAGCGTATTTTTTTGAAACCTTCACCATTTTAAAGATAATTTAATATTAATCTTTATGTACATGTGTTTTATTAAAATACTTTTTGCTTTATGAAGAATAAATTAATAATGCGTCTAATTTGGGACAGCGCTCCTTGATGGGCGAGTCCTATTACAGATGTTCTATGTCACGAAGTCCGTTTGGCTATGAATGTTGTCAAGCGTGCACATGCACATTGTTTTTGTGTGCGTAACCTCGAGAGCGCTCAGTGTCGATCGGGACACGGTCCGGATCAGTAGTGGTTTTTAGTTCGCGCCAAATTGTTTCACGGAGTAAGGTCAGCATGGCAACAAAACGAAGAAGAGTTGTCCATAGTGAGGTAATATTTATTTATACGTTTTCAATTAAAATGTTATACAAAGATACTTAATATAGCAATAGAAGTATTTATAAACTGAATGTTTTTTTGTGTTATAAAATGTTTATATTACTTAATTATTTTGATTACATTTTGTTTTAGGGTCGAAACATGATAGCTAGTGTTTATCATTTTCTGCGAGAAGAATATGAATTTACAAAATCGTTAATGGAACTCAACTGTGATTTGTCTCATTTACGAGACATTACACGCCGTACAGCTGAAGCTACGGGTGTGAGCCAAAAAACAGTTCAAAGAATATTAAAAGAAGAGAAGGAATTGCCATCCACTTCATCAAAATTCACTTCACCTATGAAGAAAAGGAGAAAGCGAGATAATAAAGTGGAAATAGATAATTTTACAGCCGATGTGGTTCGCAGTACTGTACAAGATTTCCATATTGTCCATAAAGAAATTCCAACATTAGCTAAGTTAAGAGCAGCATTGAATGAAAAAATCGGATTCGAAGGTTGTTTAGAAACTGTTTGCAAGTTACTGTTAAAATTAGGTTACAAGTGGCGCAAAACAGAGAACAACCGTAAAGTCTTGACGGAGCGTCATGATATACAAATGTGGCGTTTAAAATATTTAAAAAAAATAACAGAGTACCGCTCTCAAAGTCGGCCCAAAACAACACCTGGGCAAAAAAAAAGGAAAGAACTCCGTTTTAAAAAAAAATTAGCACAGGCACTCGCTTTATTTTAGTGCACGCGGGAACCAAGGATGGTTTTATTGAAAATGCTTCCTTGGTTTATAAGGCCAACTCAACAGCTGGTGATTATTGTTACAGTACAATATCTTTGTGCTGTATCTGCAATCTACATCGCAATCTTATGTTCTTTATCGCACGTTCAATATCTATTAAATGTTTCTACTATCTGTTGTCAACACGTAGTCGTTAGTATATAAGATGCACCTTTGGATAATTATAACCAGACTATACTACATCTTTGGTCTCATTTATACCTAACCATATACTGCCAAGAAGTTTGGCAAATTGGTGACCCCGACGAACGAATACGCAGCAAGAAACATGGCGCAACCACCGTGCAAGGCGAACATAAATCAGCAAGGAACACTTGAAGTAGCTGCTGGCACCTCGGTTTTATCCCGCATTCCGGAATTTTGGAAAGACCAACCCAGATTATGGTTCACGCAACTAGAAGCCATATTAGCACCACAGAAGCAAGGAGACGAATACAAATACTGTACGGTAATAGCAAAGTTATCCAAGGAAGAAATACTACAGGTTAGTGACCTAATCACTTCGCCACCGACTACAGATAAATACAAAAACATCAAGGAACGTTTAATTGATTGTTACGAAGAAACAGAACAGCGGCAGTTTCAAAAATTAATATCAGAGACAGAACTCGGTGATCAAAAACCTTCGCAGTTATTACGTCAAATGCGAGTCCTCGGGAGAGGAAAAATCAGTGACGAAACAATTAAACTACTATGGTTTAGGCTTTTACCAACATCAGTTACTACGGTTCTAGCAGTTACGGAAGACATGGAAATTGACAAACTGAGCCTAATTGCAGACAAAATAATAATGAATTCAAAAGTAACCGAAATATCAGCTGTTAGCAACGACACTTCAAACGACAACAATACAGCATGCATTTTAACCCAGCTAGCAAAATTACAGATAGATATTGACGCAATTCAGCAAGGTCGATATGGCTATCGACCCAACACGCACAATCATTTCAAGGAACGTCAACAATTCCCGATTATGAGGCCGAGAACAAACTATAGAGGGGCAAATCGATTTTGTTACTACCACGGAAGATTCGGAAAATATGCAAGGAACTGCATTAAGCCATGCGGTTGGAAACCAATGACTTACGTACGGAACCAGGGAAACGAATAAGAGCACAGACAACGGCGAAACTCTGTGCAATCCACCCATCCAATCGCCTCACCATTACCGACCGAAAAAGTGGTATGAAGTTTTTGATTGACACGGGCGCAAATATCTCAGTCATTAGCAAGCAACAGAGATATTCAATTTTTCAAGATGAACAATACACACTATACGCTGCAAATGGGACTAAAATTAGGACTTACGGCGAGAAGACGCTTACCTTGAATTTAGGACTACAACGATGTTATAAATGGAATTTTATAATCGCCGATGTTACACAACCAATAATTGGAGCAGATTTTCTAGAGCACTATAAACTATTAGTCGACATAGCTGGTCGCAAACTTATCGACAAAGTTACAGAGCTGACAACGCATGTAACTTCAGAAAAAGCGGCACAACAAGCAATTCGTACTATCGCAGTGGGAACGAATCCACGTATTACGCAACTTTTAAACAAGTACGAAGACATCACGAAAGAGTCCTCTCTACGCAATGCGCCCAAACATAAGATTGAACACCACATTATCACTATAGGACCACCCGTCGCAGCTCGGGCAAGACCATTACCTCCAGAAAAATACGACATAGCCAAAAAGGAATTTCAAAGTATGATAGAACTCGGAATTTGCCGACCGTCAGATAGCCCATGGGCAAGCCCATTGCATATGGTTAAAAAGAAAAATGGCGAATGGAGACCGTGCGGAGACTATCGAATGCTCAATAGCACGACAGTTCCGGACAAATACCCACTACCAAGATTAACTGACTTTACATACATATTAGAAAATAAGAAGATACTAAGCAAGATAGATATACGCAAAGCATACCACTGTATTCCTGTTAAGGATATAGAGAAAACAGCCATCATCACACCTTTCGGACTTTTTGAGTACTTAAGAATGCCTTTCGGATTACGCAATGCGGCACAAACATTTCAACGATTCATGGATTCCTTATTTAGAGATTTAAATTTCGTATTTATATATGTAGACGACTGTCTCATCGCATCGGACAGCGAAGATTTGCATTATCAGCATTTAGAAACGGTTTTCAAACGTTTACACGAGAATGGAATAACCATTAATCTCGAAAAATGCGAATTTCACAGAAGGGAAATAGATTTCTTAGGTTATCATATAACGAGCCAAGGAATACAACCTACCGAGGAAAATTACAAGGCAATCATGGAATTTCCCAAACCGAAAACGATTCAAGAATTAAGAAGATTTTTGGGCATGGTCAATTTCTACAGAAGTAATATTCCACGCGCAGCGGAAAATCAAAGAGTTTTAAACGAATTTCTACATGGTTCAAAAAAGAACGATAATTCACCTGTTCCTTGGACAACGGAAGCAGACCAAGCTTACGAAAAATGCAAGGAAAGCTTGAAAAACGCGGTATTAACAGCGCATCCTTCCCGCAACGCATCACTAGCGCTCATGACCGACGCTAGTGCTACTTGCGTTGGTGGAGTTTTACAACAAAAATCCGGACGCAATTGGGAACCATTAGGTTTTTTTTCACAAAAATTGAGCGAAACTCAACAAAAATATTCTACGTTTGACAGAGAGCTGTTGGGAATTTACATGGCCGTCAAACATTTTCACAGATTAATCGAGGGAAGAGAATTTACAATATTTACGGATCACCGACCTTTGACATACGCATTCTCCCAAAAACCATCATCAAACGATACACCGCGACGGGTCCGGCAGTTAGATTTCATTTCACAGTACAGTACCAACATCCAACACATAAGCGGACGTGACAATATTACCGCCGATGCCTTATCTCGAATAGAGGAAATATACGTGCCATCACCTATCGATTACGCTGAATTGGAAAAATGTCAATCAACAGATAATGAACTTAGTAAATTACGTGACAATAAAAGATTAAAATTCAAAAACATTACGCTTCCGGGTTCCACAATAAACATCACCTGCGACACGTCTACTGGAAAAAGCCGCCCCTACTTACCAAAGCATTTTCGCAAACAAATTTTCGATACCATTCATGGTATGAGCCATCCAGGAAAAAGAACTACGAGAAAAATGATAACCCAAAGGTATTTATGGCCGTATATGAACAAAGATATCAATAATTGGTGTAGATCATGTTTAGCCTGCCAGAAATCAAAAATACAACGACATACGATATCACCTCCTGGTGCTTATATGACAGCGCAACGTTTTGAGCATTTACATATTGACATCGTCGGGCCACTTCCGATTTCACAAGGGAAGAGATATTTAATCACAATCATAGATCGTTGTACGTCATGGCCCGAAATATTTCCGGTAGAAGATATAACTGCAGAAACAGTAGCCAAGACGCTTTTCGAAGGATGGATTACTCGTTTTGGTTGTCCATTGCGCATTACTACGGATCAAGGCCGACAGTTTGAATCAAGAATATTTGAGTCACTCTCTCGATTTTTGGGAATACATAAAATTAGGACAACACCTTATCATCCGCAATCCAATGGAATGATAAAGAGATTTCATAGAACTTTAAAGGTAGCGTTAATGACAAGAGAATCCAACGAAAATTGGTTAAAAGAAATCCCAACAGTTTTACTCGGGTTGCGGAGTAGCTTGCGAGAAGACACAGGTTATAGTTCAGCAGAGATGACATATGGAACGCCAATACGACTCCCTGGAGGGTTTTTTGAGTCATCAGCAGCACAGTTATCAACGTACGAAGAATTTGTAAAACAAATTCAAAAGGGCATCACGCAAATGACGTCAATTCCGAAAAGAAAAAACCATAACCAAGCTATATTTGTGCATCCCGAACTCAAAGAATGCTCACACGTATTTGTTCGGTGTGATAGAATGAAGAAAGCCCTGACGCCGCCGTATGAAGGACCCTACCCAGTAATTAGTAGAACAGATAAAACATTTTGCATTAGAATTAGGGATAAGGAGACAGTGATATCAATTGATAGATTGAAACCAGCTTTCATGATCAATGACGAATCAAACTACGTGCCAGATTCAAAGGATTGCGACAGACATTCACACACGTACGCTACACGATCGGGACGTAAGGTAAAGCCAGTGGTACGTCTATAAAAATCGCTGATAGAAGCAAGTTATTCGTATATATATTAGCATAGATCTTAACATATACCATTAATTCACAACTACTCGTAACAACAAGACATCTAAAATGGGAAATCAAAGTTCTAAGGACCAGATAACATACAATACGGACAGTTGCCTCAATCAAAACGAAGCGGACAAACTCCGTAACCTGATCCAGGAGGACTTACGGTGGACAAGAGATGTTGCGATGGGACAGATTATTTTAACAATCGGTGCGATCCTAATTTATGGCATAATGAAAACACTGGACAGAAGAATGAAGAGTTTAACGGAAAAAAATAATAAACACTCGTGCAACAGCTAAGTCAAAATTACAGACGTCAGCAAATCGCACCACAACAGGCGTCATCAAATTCCACCGCGTACAATAGCATTATTATTTATATACATCA
This sequence comes from Omphaloscelis lunosa, assembly GCA_916610215.1. Lineage (NCBI taxonomy): Eukaryota > Metazoa > Arthropoda > Insecta > Lepidoptera > Noctuidae > Omphaloscelis > Omphaloscelis lunosa. Next base: position 20,673,546 of record OU744263.1, on the reverse strand, counting down.
GCAAATAACTAGTAAGGTCTAGATCAAATTTATATTGTAAACACTATTACCATAATATTTACTTTTTTTTTTTTTCTTTTAAAGGGGGGTGTACTGTTACAGTACAATATCTTTGTGCTGTATCTGCAATCTACATCGCAATCTTATGTTCTTTATCGCACGTTCAATATCTATTAAATGTTTCTACTATCTGTTGTCAACACGTAGTCGTTAGTATATAAGATGCACCTTTGGATAATTATAACCAGACTATACTACATCTTTGGTCTCATTTATACCTAACCATATACTGCCAAGAAGTTTGGCAAAATTATCATTCAAATATGAGCTATGATAACTATGTACAATGGCTAAATGAAAAGTTGCTACCCAATTTACTTCCGCGCTCTGTCATTGTCTTAGTCAATGCATCTTATCACAACACACGGGCTGAACGACTACCGACGCAATCTACAAAGAAAGCCGATATGCAGCAATGGCTCAGGGATAAGGGTATAGCATTTGATGAATCTCTTCTTAAATTGGAATTGTACGATACAATAAAGAAGTACAAAGCCCAACACGTAATCTACAAGATTGACGATTTTATAAAAAGCAAGGGTTTTGATGTCTTACGGCTTACCTCTTATCACCCAGAATTAAATGCGATTGAAAATATTTGGGGGATCGTTAAAAATTATGTCGCATCTAAAAATATCGAGCAAAACATGACGAATACGGAAAGACTGATCAATGAAAGTTTGGGCCAAGTTAGCAGTGAAACGTGTCAAAAAACTTGTGCTCATGTTGAAAAAATTGAAAAAGACTACTTGAAATATTTTGATCTCGATTTTGAATTTATAATCAATGTACAAAATGATTCTGACGACAGCAAAACGGAATCGGAAATCGAAAATTTATCTGATAGTGATTGAAAATACTGAATAGTCCTACTTGTTTCGTTTCCATTCTGTAACACCAATGCTTAATTAAATGCCTACATATTCTTAATATTTTTGTATTTATTGCAACCTAATCTAATTTATTTACAAAATGTATATACTTTTAAAACCAAAATTTTATTTAGATTATTAAATCTCGACTTGAATATATATCAGATTTTTTTGCTAACGTTACCTACTTTTACACACACAAGCGCGCTTGTCGGGATACGTCACTACTACAATCAAAGTCGAACGGACTTCGTGAAATAGAATATCTGTACTGGCTGGACGTACGACGCGTTGCGTGAGCTCAGTACAGAACACCCAAGCTAACCATTCGAGGTCACTGTCATACATACATATATCTCAATAAATTATATTTTTTGGAACATGGAAGTCTTGCAACATTCAAAACAGGTTTTTGTTCGTTTCGAAAGATATAACATGTGTACGTCTAATTTTTTGTCAGTTTCTTTTTGTTTTGCAATTTTGTTTGATTTTCACACAATGTATTGGAATATTCGTTATTATTATAACATTAATTTATTTTAAGTATTTAAGTATAGATACATACACAGATTGCAGTATAAAACGAATTATTTGTTAATATTTTCTTTATTTAATTTTGAAACATATTATTTACATTTCTAAATATTTATATAAAAAACAAAAAAGTAAAAACATTTAAAAATTTAAAAAATAGTAGCCCACCGGTGTCGGGAACAGGGTCTAACCTACCGGTGGTCAGGGCTCCTGAGAGAGGAACCTCCTAACAATACGCGCCGTGTCCAGGAGTACCGGTTTCTGGATCAAGCCCTTGACCCAGTTGCCTAAACGAGAGCCTCCTCAGGTGTTGGTCGAGGCTCTTGGCTATTATGCCATTGGCCGTCATGACTATCAGCACAATGATTGCTGTATCCACATCCCACATGTCGACAACCTCGCGAGTCAGGTCAAGATACATAATCTGTTTATCTTTTTCAGCTTTCACGAGGTTCTTGTCATGCGGGACCGCTATATCAATAATCATTGTGCGACGCTCTAATCGATCTATCACCACTATGTCTGGCTTACTGGCAACAATAGTTCTGTCAGTGATGATAGATCGATCCCAATACAACGTGATATTGCCATTTTCGAGGACTGGGTCGGGCTCATATCTATAGTATGGTACTTCCAATCCCACAAGCGTGTATTTCAGAGCAAGTTGCTGGTGGATAATTCTGGCTACAAGGTTGTGTCTATGCAAGTAGTCTCCGTTAGCCAGTCGAGAACAGCCAGATATAATGTGTCGGATTGATTCCTCGGGACGGTGGCATGCCCGACAAATGTCAACCGTGCCGTCCTTCACAATATATTTCCGGTAGTTGTTCGTCATTATAACTTCGTCCATAATCGCAAAGACAAAACTTTTCCATTCATCAAAGACATTTTCGTTGACAGTTTGTGTCCACCTCATGCGCTGCATACTTCCACCGGGAGCGGGGACCCTATCAGAGGCCGGTGGGCCACGGAGTCCTAAGCTGGCCGGTGGTCGGCCTCTTCCGCGCTGACGTACTGGTGGTGGTGTCGTCGGTGGCGAGAAGTATTCTTTGCTCGAGCTCAATGCAACTGCAGCGGCCGGTATCACTGGGCTCACGTCTGGAGCAGGTTCCGGCATCTGCGAGGCGGAGCTGAGCGACGAACCCGAAGATGTTGGGTGTGTATTTTGTATCAATCGTCGTGCCCGACTTCGCGTAAGCATTGCATCGTTGTCCGTCTATAATTTTTCTTCTTACATCAAGGTCTTATCTTTCGGTTTTGCTGCCAATTTTGGTTTCTTCAGGAACACATTTCGCAAATGTGTGTCATATTTAATGTGTGAAAATCAAATAAATCCGTAAATATACTATAAATATAAAACGGATAAAAAAAAGACAGTCGGCTTGACAGTCGGGCCACAAATAATGTTATTATGTTAATATTATTATTATCTTACACTAATTCATTTAATTTAAGTATACACACACACATTGCAGTCTAAAACTGAATTACATCCGTCACCTCATACTTCAGGTCCATTTGAAAACCAGCGTCAGGCACTAGTTATCTGGCATTTTTGCTGAACTGGGCCTATTTGGCGCAGCCCCGAGGCACACTTTCCTGTTAAATTTTTATTCTATACTTTGTTTTTTGTTTCCTTTTTATTTTTTTAATTGTGTTATAATTATGTTGTGTTGTGTGCCTTTTTATCTGTGCTAAATAAAAGTATTTTCTTTCTTTCTTTCTAGCTTTGTGAAGAGACATGAGCCTACCGACCTGAATTTTAGGCTAGCGGTTCAAACAGCGAGCGCTCTTGTTTGTTAATGTGTATGAATAAATTAAATTAAAATTTAGATGTCTTTGGTACCCAATCTGGGCTCATAGAAATAGAATGTGCGTGTGTCATTAGGTCCATGCTATTTCTTGCTCTGTAAAGAGATATGAGATTATCTGTCCAAAATCTTTGTTTAATGTTTACGGTATCCTAACGTTCAGATGTCCTCGAGCCAATCTGGCCACAGAAAACGTAGTGATGTGTGTATATGCGCTATCTCTAATTTCGTGGAGAGATATGAGTCAAACTGTCCTGAATTTTAGGATAGCGGGGTGCATGAAAGGAGCCTCCTCGTGGCGCTTCCTGGAAGCAGCTAGACACGGTAACGCAGTGTCTCGGCTGACTGATACCTTCATCTTGGTAACTTGAGGTAACAAAGTAACACGGTAACATAGTAACAAGGTATCAAGGTAAAATAAGGTAACAAGGTAACACGGTAACAAGGTATCAAGGTAAAATAAGGTAGTAAGGTAATATTGAGTTTTAGATCTAAAATAATGGAATAGGCGCCGGACCAGTATTTTACTGCACTATGTAGGAATTCATACTTCACCTTCCGTTCTATCGAATGGAATAGGCGCCGAAGTGGAATAGGTGCCGAAACAGTATTTTTATTTATGTTATTGGGCATTCTACTCCATCGAGAGTGAGGAGGCGAACGGAGTGAGCCGATGGAACGGAAGATGGGGTAGAATGCCCAATAACATCCTACTTCTGCCGAGTATGAATGCCGTGCATACCCTACAACAAGTCATGTCAAGTCAGTCTCATAACAAGTCCTTTCATTTGACAGTGGCGTGCCTAGGGGTCAAAATTAGGGCAAGCCGCCAAATTTTTTACGATAAAAAAAACAGCCAAGTGAGGGATTGACTGATTTTCATATGTTGTTCATGGTACAACATTATTATAATTTTGGTTAGAAAACCTTTAAAATTCGAAGAGGTCTGGCATTAGTATGTAATTGTCATAAGCGCCATCTACATTATTGAATGCGCGTAATCACACTGCTTAGCCGAACCTTTTTACCATACTTGTCAAATGCAAAATTTTTCAATCAGAAGCCACTAGATGGATCCCACATTATCGATTTGTTGTTCTACTGCCGTACGCATAATTTTACGAGATTAAAATTTAATGTCGAATGAAAATGTTAAAATGAGATATTACCTACTTAAATATTTTTTTATAATTTATTTTAATGACAATAGCCAACTCTAATCTTTATTTCAAAACACCTATGAAGAATCTCTTCGATACGAACATTATTGTGTTTTATGATCTCAAGGTGTAATACATAAGATGGTTTATTTTTCAGTGGTTTACTAAAACTACGAATTCCATAAAATCAACTTTAGTCATGTGCTTTCATGGCACCAGCTATTCACCTACATAAATTTGTATAATAGACAATCGAATGCCTACGAGTATTTCAATATATTCTTCGACTAACAAAAATACTGTTTTTTATTTCCGAGAAAATATAGTTACAGTAATTTGATGTTGGTTACGGTGAAGTAAAGAGTTACTTACCTATGTCAGAAAACTCAATAAGCCTAAACTCAAAATACCTTTATGAACACAGTCTCCGAATTTGATGATAAAAATAGCACTATAATCACTTACAAAAAAGCGCGGAATGACATCGCCGCAATAACTATCACATCATTTTAAACAATAAAACTAATTCATTACTTCAGCACGTGGAAAATAAAATACTAGTCTCAAAATATTAATTTCAAAATATATACAATAACAAATTCGTCGTCGCGTCGCACGGACTTGCAACTCACTTTACGCGGGTCAACAAAGCGGATAGTGCATTTGCGTCGTTTGCGCGAACTTAATGCCTCTCAAAATAAAAAGTATTCTGTGCGCATGTGCGCTCAAAAACCGGGCTTTTCATTTCATAGAAATCTGCGTATAAATGTACTTACCAATATTTCAACAAATGTAAACGTTTCTATAGCAATTTGTAAGCGAAAACTGCGAGACAAAGAAAGGTGAGGCAAGCCAGATAAGAACCCCACGAGTGTGAGCGAGAAGGCGCAATAAAATGCATTGTATTGGCGCGTAGGTTTGGCAACAAAGCGCGCGGAACTTAAATTTTATTTCTATGATTACTAAATGAATGATTGAGTTCAATGAGTGCGTAGATCTGGCAACCTAGCCCACTGCGCGCGGCAGAAAAGCAGAGATTTCGAAATTTGATTATTCCTATGACATGCATGATTGAGTTCGAGTTCATTGACTGTTTTTTTTTTAATTTTTTTTTTATTGGTAGGCTTAGGTTTGTTCTTGTGAATTATGATTTTATTACGGCAAGCCGGGCTTTTCGGCTTCTATGAAGGTACCGCCACTGTCATATTTTGATATGTCACTCTGTACAGTTTGCAAAACTTTTATTTTTATTTTTCAAATCGCCCCTGAAAAGTGATCCCCATAATCAAAATTCATTTATTTTCGTTACACGTCTGTGTTTGGGTCACAGAAATGGAAATGTGTACCAAGTTTCAAAGTAATCGGCCCATTAGATTCGGAGCAAACTAGCTGTGACAAACGGACAGACAGACACACGGGTGATCCTATAAGGGTTCTGTTTTTCTTTTAGAGGTACGGAACCCTAACAAGGTTGGTTGACAATTTTACGAGCGATCACTGTTGGATACAGTCGCTAGAAAATGTCACCTTGGGACAAAGTTGAAATGTCCTATGTGCTAGCAATTACAACCGGCTGTCAGGGGAGAAGGAAGAGGGGGTCGCCAACAGACTGTGTGGCGATTCAAGGTCACGCACATCGCGTAGAATAGGAATATTGGCAATTTGGTTTTAATATAAGTAAACAAATATTAGAATGCTGAAAAGAAGCCAAATTTACAAGTTTTGATAATTTTTATATGTATTTTATTATTTATTTTACAAAACGCAACGTTACAATACACACAAATGGTTATGCATACACATACAGATCAAACACATAACCCTTCTTTTTCGCTTCGCCACAGTTGGGTAAAAACAAACTCGATTCCTGAATCGTACAAGTTACATGTAACTAATGAACCTGTGAGTAAGTATCAGAGCGCGTCGCGCTGCGAATAGTTGACCATGTCACTATAATAACAATTATGCGCACATGTATTATGCCAATGGTAAGCCGCGGAGAGCCGCGGAGAGTGCCCGGCTGGCGCGCAGGTCCCAGCATAGCGGCCACGCGGATTGCGGACTGAGGGCACATGTTACCTCACTCGGTGTAACTAGTCAACTGTTACTGATGATCGTTTTGAGAGCCAACGTACACACGCTCTGCAAACATACTCTTTCAGGGGCCCACTATATCCACTCACATATGAAAGTGTCGTCATTATGTCATGTAATTTTCTAAGAAGCAAGAATGTTGCCAACCTTGCATAGCTTTAAGAAAATCTCTATTTTTGGCCGCAGCGGGGAGCTTAATGTAAAAATAATTGAATCCGCGCCACTTAAGGAAAAGGTGCAAAATATCCAAAAACGGCGAAGAGTTGCGTGCTGTCCGCCTCCCAGGTCCCCACTCAATCACCCCTCGAGCCCCCTCCGCCCGGTGCATTATACAATACGTCTTCATTCCTTTAAACCGGCACATCTTTTGAAGCGTTTCCAGGTCACGCCGCGTCTGTTGTGCGCCGCTAAAAGATTCTACGAGCTTGTCTTTTTGCCACTGTGTGCTGGTTTTAGTGGCGTTATGCCGCCGGAGAGGAGCGGGTGGAAAGATGCGGCGTGGGAGGGGGTGTCATATCAAAGAGCGTCCGTGGCCAAACATTTCACAGTCAAATCAGAGCTGAAGTTTGTTAATCTGAGTGACGCCGCGCGCTCTTCCTGCTGTAGTAGTATGCACAAAAACTAAGTGGGCGGTTACAATGTAGGAAGACACTCACACAGTGTTCATTTATGAGAAGATGTTGTGACATTAAGTATTAAACAATATAAATGTTTTTATGGAAGTGAATACGAAGTTGACCAGTTCTATTAGTTGTTGTCCAAGACTGTACAGCAGACACAGTTGATCCATGGTTGGCATAGTCGCACGTTGTGGTGGTATCACAGATCACGTGACTGGCGAGTTCGGCGGACGGGCGGACGATCTCGTGGCGGACGGGTGGACGATCTCATGGCAGACAGGCGGACTATCTTGCGGCGAACAGGCGATACGTTTGACCTATGACTGTTATGGTTTTAAGTTGAACGAAGAGCAGGCATCTTGAAATATTGACGCAAATATTCATCGAATTAAGGAGAGTAGTACCGAACGCTTTGGAAATTATCAAAGCAAAAATTGTCTCTCTCGTTTCTGTAAACATCCTTGAACACCAATGATCATTAAAAAATTTACTAAATTTTAAGGATTTATTCCGTTCTAATACCAAAACTAATACCATTGGTATTTATTTCAACTCATATTTATTTTTTATTCTGAACGGATACCACTCTATAAATAATTCAATTTAATGTGCGAACGAATACTAACAACTTGAATTTGGTACAGTCAGCTCAGATAAATCGAATTAATTGAAATTGATTTCTAATATTTTTATGTGATCGTAATAATATAATGCTATCCAATCAGAGTCAAGTGTGACTGGAATGTCTAAAATATTTTATTGTCTTGGTGGCATATACGTAAGTCAATGGAATAAGATCCGTTTCTATTTTGATGATCTAATAATTATTATTTCTTTAGTGCTTATGATGAATGACTGATTTGATTAAAATATTTGAATAAAATAATAAAAAGTTTATTTCGGAACAATAACACAAGACTTTATTCAAAACGCTGATTTTCTGTGATATTTTACAATTGTTAGAATAAAAGTGATTTGGTTTTGTGAAAAATTTACCAAACGTAGTTATTATTAGATAGGTAGACGTAAATAACTACGTACCTATCTAATAATAACTATGTTAGGTAAATTATAATATAAATTAAGAGTTGATATTCTGAGATTTTTGTAATTTTTAGATTGTAAGTAAATTGTTCTTGTTTAGATGTTTATGCAAAAAAATACATATATTATACAGGTACAAGGAGGAACTAAAATTAAATAAAGTTGATTATTAGTCATATTTTATTATTGAACTAGACGTTTGCTAACACAATGTTATGTTTTTGGATATCACAGATTTAAAAAAATTAATGGTGGTCAAAAAAAAAAATTAATACAAAGCATTTTTACTGGCTGTAATTTATATCTTGTTTTGGTATTAGTTTAAACAATGGTATCCGTTCGGAATATAAAATAAAAATATGAGTCAAATACCAGTGGTTGGTGTTAGAACGGAATAAATCATTTTAAGAGTATCACCACGCTAGCCTATTACTTGTTCACGTTCACGACTTACCCATCAGTCAGAGAGGTCTAAAAATTTAACAGGTATAATATTTTAGGAAACATTTATCGTAGTGTAAAGCCCATGCAGCCTAGCCTCAAAATCAAAGTGAAACGTTAACAGGCATGTCATTTACAAGAAAAATTAAGAACCGAATATAGTTGCCCCTTCAAAAAGGTAGTTTCGTATAGAAAATAATGGGCAAAAAGCTACATAGTTAGTCTTCAATGTCATCTGCGGACGACTGGTGTCGACGACATGGGCTCGAAGAACTGGACAGCGCACATAAACTGGAGAAACCCCCGTAAGTCCTTATAAAGTTTTTCAGGTAGCACAGGATACAGAAAAAGAATGTTTTTATCTTAATAATATTGCATTAAGTTTTACGTCATTTAAGTGTAGGTATAAAAATAGATGTCACGTTAGCCGCGGTTCGCCCCGGGCCAGTACTAATGAACTCATTTAATTAAAACATTAATTGATTCCCGGATAACGTCTAAACACAAACGGGGACTATTCAAATTCGCATTAACCGCCCCATTTTGTTGGTTTAACGAGCGCAATCTGAGCCGCTCGTCGCTCTGCTAATCTATTCACTTGAAATACCTACGTTTACTTTAGCCATTAACCGGTCGGCACTCACAAAGGACCTTTGATGCAGCCGCACGCTGTTAATTAAGGCTCATGCAGACTAGTGTGACTCATCGCGCTACGCGACACCGTAAAGTTTTCTTAGAAATTGTTTTGTTAGAGACGCGTCGCGCTGTCACGTCGCGTCAGTCTGCACGAGGTTTTAAGTGGCGCTAGTATTGCGCGAGCTGTGATCACACTGACGTTGCCAGCGCCGATTACCGCGTGCTACTAACTCGCGTGAGAAACTCCATCATAAAATGTAAACTTGTGTTCGTATGTCGTGCCGACAGCGTGCGGGGGAGGTAGCGGTGACGTGGCGTACGCTCGGCGACGCTATGTTCCGTGCGATTAGTCGTGTCGAAAGTTTGTCACCACTATCAGCGACTGTCGTCACGCGTCGATAATTACATGGTTGCCGTGTAATGATGTGTCCATAAGAATGTTTTCTTATGGACACATCATTACATTGTGTGTGCGTGTGCCTCACACAACGCGTGTATCGGCTCGCGAGCGTGTGAACCTGTGAGCGCTCCATCAACTTACATTTAATAACTTGATGAACGTGACGTTCAGTGTTCATAAAAATAAAATAATGTTAAAATAAATGTCCTCGTTATTCGATTGTGATGATCAAGAGCGAGTGTGTTCTACAGAGTGGGAGCGGAGTGGAGCTGAGCTGACAATGCGCCACAGCACAAAAACGAAAAAGGCCTGACTTAAATTCTAGTAATTTTTCCCATCAAAACCCGACTACCACATCCTCTACACTAAATTCATTTGTTTTATTAGATACCGACGTTTGCGAAGTAGTAAGAATAATGGATGTCTGTGCTACTGGGTGGGATGACATACCTAATAATATACTTAAGAGACTTAAATACCTCCTTGCCCCTCCGCTAACATACATTTTTCAGCTATGTGTATCTAAAGGTACATTTCCTAAGTTGCTTGAAAAAGCTGTGGTCACACCTGTATTCAAGTCTGGAGGCAAAAACTGTGTGAATAACTACAGACCCATTTCAGTATAAACAGGTCTCTCAAAATTAAAAAAAAAAAACATCAGTAGATTGATAAAATACCTGGAAGATAATAAACTACTTTCAGATAGTCAATTTGCTTTAAGGCCCAAAAGATCAACTAGCCAAGCAGTACATAAATTGACTAATTATGTCACTACCAATCTAGATAATGGTATGCACACAATTGGGATCTTCCTAGACCTTGCCAAGGCCTTCGACACCATTTCATGTACTTTACTTTTGCACAAGCTTGAAACACTTGGGATAAGAGGAGCACAACTTCAACTATTTTCTGATTATCTTAGCGATCGCCAGCAATGTGTAAAAATTGGTCAGTATATGAACTTAAAAATAGTTGTTTAGGAATTCCACAAGGCCGCATTTTGGGCCCTACGTTATTTTTAATCTATATAAATGAACTTTGCAGCTTGTCACTCCAAAATGGTGTCATAATGTCTTATGCGGATGACACCGCTCTATTAGTCTCAGGTAAATCAAGAGTTAAGGTCTACGGAAATGCTCAGAATGGTTTTAACATTGTGTCTAATTGGCTAATTTAAAAATTTACGCACATAATTGTAGCACGTACGCTGACACTGCATGTTCCTGTCCTACTTTAGCTAAAGCTGACCATTTAAAATATCTGGGTGTCACTATCGACTCCAATGTAAACTTCCGTAAACATATCGATTTACTTTGTGCTAGAGTGCGCAAATTAAAGTCTTTAAGAATTTACGGAACATACCAGACTATAAATTAATTAGCTTTGTGTCAATCCATTCTTACCTATTGCATAACTTCTTGGGGTGGTGCTGCAAAAACAATTTTACTCCCTGTAGAGCGTGCTGAGAGAGCAATTCTAAAGGTTGCTACATGTCGCCCTTTTAGATTTCCTACGAACCAGCCCTACATAGCATGAGATGTACTAACAGTACGGCAATTATTTATACTAAGCATAGTATTACACCAGCACACTGCACTTCCTTTTGACCCAGCACCTACCGACAAGAGAAGTAAGGACTTGTTTTGTATAAAGCCTCAAACTAGACATGCGTTTGTTAATCGATTTTATGTGTTTTAGGAGGTTTTCTGTATATAATGGGCTCAACCAGTTACTAAGCATCGATAGTGTGAGTTATAAAAAATGTAGTAAAATGTTATCCGAACATTTAGTGATACTCAAATACACAGACACAAAAAACTTCTAGAAATTTTGTCAAGATGATAATTTATCTCTCGTAATTACTTTTACATATTTACATAGGTTTAGTTTTAGATATTAATGTACCAATATGCTTTTTCTTATAGTTGTTAATCAGTTTAACTTTAAATTTTAGTGTTCCAATTTAATTCTAATGTAAAGTGATGGCCTAAAACACAGGTTTGAATTGACCTAGATCGGGTGGGTTATTTTACTATCTAACATTGTAATTCCGAACTATCATTACTTGTACTTGTAATCAACATATTTTAGTTTTAGTTTATTTTTAGGCATTATAATTGTTTGGGAAATCTTACTTTTGGCTAAATGTACACTTTTAAACGTTTTTATTCAATAAATATTATTACAGCTGCTGGGGAGTTTGTTGCGCCACTTCTTCTTCCCAGCTAAAGGCACTAGGAAGTTGTGAAGGGTTGGCGTTTTAGGAGACTGTCTTATGTAATTTTGACGTTCGAAAAGTGCTGATTTTCAGCATAGTTTGAATAAATGACTTTTGAATTTTGAATTATTATTTTATTATTATATCTTTGATATTGCTCAGAACCTTTGGAAGGCGTACGAGGGGCCGAAGCCAACTTACAGAGACCCGTTAGACATTTTGAATGAAATGAGGCACCAACCAACGATTATCCCTGTCCGCACTATGTTAGTGCATCCAAGGACAACCCCCGGTTTGTGTAGGAGTATTGCAGGATATGGAAACAAAGATATTGGGTTATGGGTTTGGATGGCTAAAGTGAACTGGTTATCCAGGGCTATGGAAAGACTATGGCCCCTGCCTGATCAATGTTTCATATAAAATACACAGACAAAATGTCAGGGGGTGACTTGCACATTCAATAATGGGCCCCCGAAAACAGTCGCTAGCACATAGTGTTGTTGCGACAAGGAGGCAACACGTCCTGAGATGCTTATGTGGAGTGAAGAGATATTCCACCGCAACCAGGACAATCTCTGAAGTACGGTCAAGATCCCTAACAGTATCTTACTGGAATACTTCCTTCCTCCAAGCACGTTTGCTCTTGCGAATCTCCACTTAAGCCGGCCAATAAAGGCAAGAAGGAGGTGGGAGCTCTGTTTCTCGTCATTGTTCACTCCAACTGGCCAATAAAGGCAAGCCAGAGGTGAGGAACAAGACTTCTCTCGGGAGATAGGGTCCGTGGGGTCGCTACTGCTCAACAGTACGTACACTGGTTTCTGTATCTCTCTTGGTCTGGCTACTTACCCTAGACCCGTTTCGGCAAAGTAAACTCTACCGGTACAGACCTAGAGTTTAGGAGCGTGCAAGTCCCACTACGACGTTTAACGTAGAAATACGGCGCTGGGGTTATTATTATTATTATTGATGATTTAAGATACATCTCTTTTTTCCCGGAGCTGGGTTTTTAAAAAAAATACGAAATCTCAAGTATTGTCACCAGCCGCCGAAAGTATTTTTTTTATAATAAGATCCGGATAGTCATTACCTGACAACAAAGGTCAATTGAACTTTATAAAACTAAATGAATAATCTCTATAATTACGTTATTGTAGCATAAGTTCTTACAACAAGTCTATTTTTTTACCTCGCAAGTGTGATGAAAATCGCCGTATGAAACGCGTGTGCATTGATCATTATACACTCGGCTCCCTTATTGTGCACGCCTACGGCTTGAGCGAATAATACCGCCTCGAGTGTAATGACCAATGTAGCACACTTGTATCATACATAATGTACTATTATGCATTAGAAACATTGATGATTTTTTCTTGAACCTATAATCTTTAGTTGCTTCAAGGAGTTTATAACGTATTATGTATGCTGGGCGCTATTCCCAGCAATTTTTTGCGCATTAAAGCTGTCCTACATTTCCTGGCACATAAAACCTTTTGATATTGAGCACGTATAGGACTTGTACGTATTTGAGACAATTTTGCAAATAGCAGTGCATTTTTTACAAATGTTGCAACATCTAGAATGTACAATGATGGAAAAGTTAATATTTTCAATGATTTAAACAGACAGCATTGGAACACAGCTATCTCTTGTTCTCAGATTGCACATAGCTTGAATGAACCGTTTTTGTGCTCTAAATATCATAAGTCTCGTAGTTGAGTTTTCCAGAATATGATTACATAGCGTATAGCAGATACTACGAGACCATGATACGCAGTTAGAACAGTTTCACGATTAACCACTTTTAACAATTTAAAAAGAGCATAATGCTGATTTGCTTACCTTTTTATATATTATGTTACCTGTATGATCTTTCCACGTGAGTTTGTTGTCTATCATTAAGCCTAAAACTGTTATACTGTTTAATTCTTCTATAGAGACTGCCCTATAGTTGATATTTAGTTCTTGAGGTGTAATTGTTTGATAAAATTCAAAAGGTACATAACAGTGAGCAATACCTACCTGAATCAAGTAAATGAATGAACTGTTCACTTGTTAATTTATCCAAACAACGACAGTTTCCGGAATGCTGCTTATCAACTCCACTCGCATAATTAGCGTTACAACTAGTCTTTACACGTGAGCGACGCTTTTCGTTACTTACTCTTGTAATTCTGTCAGTAAGCAGCAAGTGCATCAGTGTTGTTACAAGCGGCTGACAGGACAACCTGACCCCAGAAAAAGACATCCTTTGGTCAATCGGTAAGCTATTGGAGGTCACAATTATAAACAAATCTTTCCATCATTTCCAAAATCCATCATCAGTAGACCTATAAAATAGTAATAGCAAAACTAATTTGCGTTGTTTTTATCTCACTTTAATTGATTAATATTTGAAAAATTAATGAAACAACGCCCAAACGCCGCAACGATCTTAATTTGGGGACACTCTCTCATTTAGACAACTTAAACTGTGCGCATAAATTATGGATAGCGCCTTAAAATATACAGCCTTTGTGGTATTTAGAGTGTAAATAGAGCTGGAATAAACTGACTGCGAGAGGGGACCAAGTTTCGAGAACGCCCAAACAAATAAGTGTTGAAAGTTGGAAAAAAGGGTCTAAAAATCTGGTTGTGCTGTTGTTGAGGCTGTAAACCGCAGCCTGGTTCGTCACGCGCAGAGCAGTCGGGGGTCACGTGGCGCCGTGGTCGACAATTCACGGGACACATCGACACATAGCTTTGTCCCGTCGAGCATGTGCGCCTCCGCCGCCACACTGATATTCATTATATCCATGGTAAGCCCACATTCGCTTTCTAGCTAATTTTTACTTGTGTTTGAACGTTTGTATGTTTGATGATGAACTGAATCAATGTTTGCATGCCAGAATGGTAGAATGTACAAGGATTCTTTAATATTATTCTAACCCCCTTATTGAAAATACCTACTACATTCTGAGCAAATAAACTAAAATATCTATTCTATACTATTTTATTCACACGGACGTAAAAATATCGCGGCGGGATTTTATCGCGCATTGTATGTTCAACTCTCGCTGTTAAGCCGAGCGTTGAGAATCCAATAGAGTACATTTTAGCGCATCGAAAAAACACACTGTAGTATTCAACGCCCCGTGGTTAGTGGATAGTACATATTACAAATGTCACACAATTACGTTAAACCTACTAACACATCGGTACGTGAGGCTATCTGTCGAGCCCCCGCGGGGGAAGTTTCAAACATTACATACTTTGGACAATGTGTCTACAGGGAGGTAACTTGATATAGGGTTGATGTAAAAAAACAGGAAGGCTCGGGAGATGGACGGCAGGCATCGGGTAAAGTTTGAACATCATTCTAATTCGGAGGGAGAGTAGGGAAATATCTCAATATGCCGATGTGTGCGCGTGTTGGGCAGTAGCTCTCTGGTAAGAATGTGTTACTATTTTGTATGGATTTTCTTTTATTAAGATTGTAAATGATGCCCAAAAATGACATTCTGCTCAGTTCTTATAGGCACGTACTTGACTTGGTTAGTGTGCTGTAGTGATAAGCCCCTCTGCCCTATGTTTGTAATTTCGTATGTGGTGGGCATCACACACGTCGGTACGAGTGACCCGCAGTGACCCAAAGCGACCCACAGCGACCCGCAAGGCTAGAGTGTTTTAAACAAATCCCTACTTATCTCGAACCTGCAGGATTGCTGCACTTTGTTTTACATCCCACGAGAATGTGGCATGGATCGTAAGTTATAAGATTATCTACAAATCAAATCAATAAATCTATCTTATCATGTTCTAAATTAAAGTCGCTTTTCATGTCTGTCTGTGTGACCGCGTTGTTCTTCCAAACAAACCAACGGATTTTGGTGCGATTTTTACAATAATTTAAAGAACACTACACACACGGTAAAGAACGCCACAGTTCCAATAATAGCTACTGAAGGGAAAAGTGGCACTAGTAGCTATTTATATAAAGCCCTCTACACATTGGACATCTAGAAGAGCATCCTGTTCTATTGTACTCCATGTGCTTCTATGCAAAGCAAGCAGCCATAATAATGATATCATTGACAAAATGTATTTACTAATTTTAACGTCATATATAAAGGCAAATCAAAGAAAACGACGCCTTTGGATGAAGAAAACCAAAAATGCGACCTAGGGATACGTCCAACATAAACTATGTACAATGGTTTCTTGCCCTACAACTAAAATCAACGTACTATCGCTTTACGTTTTGTATCGTAGACGCTTGGACAGGCTTCGACGCATAAAGCTTCCCACGACACGTGTCCCTAGATATTTCAGGCAAAATCGAGCGACATCGGGCGACGCCGCACGATTTGTCTTTTTTTTTCTTTCCTAAAAATAAGACATTTATTTGGTAGTTGAATAAAGCATTTATAGTATATTATTACATATTTATTATAACATTCTAATCTTAGAAGAAGTTCGACGAATAACTGAGTAGACAGCGCGGGCGTTGTTTGTCGTCAGCATCACCATACGATGCTCATCACCAGTGATCAGAGTAGGTAGATTGATTTTACGTACTCGCATTATGAATAGTCATAGAAATCATAACGTGGATAAGCCTTTTGTCCGGGATTTCATTTTGGTACTTACGGGATTGAATCAAATATTGTAAAAGTAAGGATTTTTAAACTACTACATTAGAAATTTATACAATGCTATAGATAAACATTTACAATTGTTTTTTTCTTATTTATCAAGTAATAAAGTGAATCTTACTATTGTGCGTCCATTCAAAATTTTCATAATATGACTAATTTGGTATTACAAGTATGTTATTTCTTGTAAGTATATTATCTGCTGCTTGTAATTGTTACTATTCTTGAATAGAATATAATAGAATAGAATAGAATAGAATATTTATTTGCGTAAAACATGGTATACAGGGGTGTTAAATATGAATTGAGGCACAAGCATGTTTAGCTAGGATAAAACATAGCATGCAAAAATTTTAAAGACAAGCAACAACAATCGTTCAACATTTTTTATCTATAAATTCTTTTAAACTATAAAAACTACACTCGAGTAACCACTTATGAAATTTAATTTTAAATAATTTTGTATTTAAAGCTTTGAAATGCCTTGGTATTTTATTATAAATGCACACACACATTGCCAAGCAGTAAATAAAAAAAAAAAAAAAAAAAAATATATATATAAATATATCTCCTTATACTTCTAAAATCCCGAAGTCCCGGAGGAATATCCATGCTAATATATACCTGCCAGTTCATTGACCCCAAATCAATCTATCTACTCCGATCACTGCTCACCACACATATTAGCAGCAACTGCAACCTACGGCATTGCTTTAGACTCGATCATCTGCACATCTGAATCACTTCCTCGTAGGTAAACAAACTAATTCACAACTATTTACAACGACAGATTAAGACAAGACACTTAAATATGACAATTAAGACATTTCTGATTTGATGCTGACATCAGTAGATTTCAATGTTGCAATGAAAGCTAAATTCTCCAAAAACGTTAAATAGTACTTTTATTTAACTGTATTTAACAATAAGCTTATACATATGATTTAATAATAAAAAAAAACATATTGCAAATACAAATAAGCACTGCCTCGAAACCTTAGAATAATACTCTTGTGTTTCAAGGGACAGGAGTCTGCTTCACCAAAATGTCTTAGAATTTATGGAACAGAACTGAGTTATCATAGCAATAATTAACGTCTTACCCTGTAATACTCCAAGGTAGTAAAAGTCTCTAAATAGTTTAAACGTTGAAACCACTACCACCAAAATCCTGCTTATTAGCATAATTATAGAAATACTACTTTCTGGTGAGTATGGTACTTCTACATATAGCTACCGTTCCAGGTTCTGCGTTTAGATAATGCAAATAATTGCGTTTTATAGTCATATTTAATAAAAAAAAAATTTTCTTTATGCAGTTTTATAAAAAAAGTAAAGCTCTATATTATTACTGTTTTATATAGTTTATATACTTTCATTCATGAACGCTTCTAAAATTAAGCGACACCAAAACTGCCATTCTTCTTTATAAATAATAAAGAAATCTCGAAGTTTCGTTAAGTCATAAAAAATCGAGCGAGCCTTACACTAGCTGCATAATGATGTGTAACATCTGACATCTTGGCTGACGTGTATTATTCACCATCATTACCATCACCATCACAATCACCGTCACCGTCATTGCCATCGTCAACGTTATCGTCATCATCCTGTTTATAACCTCTCGGAAAATGGGTTGGTGCCATCTGACGGCCAACTCAAGCGCGCTTCCCAGCTTCCTGTTACCCACTTCCGTCGTTTTTTCACGAAATCACTCCCACAGATTTGATTATTTAGACCTGAGTCTCACATAAGTGAAAACGGCATAGGACAGTCAGTTATAGAGAAAATATACGAGACAGTTTGTTTTGACGATAAAACGGTGCGTTTTAGTAAATAAACCTAAAAAGCATGAATCACACATAAATCCTTGTGCAATGTATAGTGTTGTAACAGTGCTAAACACCTGACTTGTCAGTGCGCAGGCCGCATGTGAAGCAGTGTGAATCACCCTTCATAATAATGAAGGGTGATCCTGATCACACAAAAGGGGTTAAAGGGTGATCGCTTAATAAAGCGCTTTCTGTTTGCTGATGTTCTTACCAAGCCTATTACCTGGATGTCCACGTAGGTAGTGTAGGCATATGTAGCTGCATTTTAATTGTAACTCACATAGATTTTACCTCTAAATTGCATTCAATATACCTACTTTGAGGTATTCAGAATGCGTTTTAATATGCGGTACAATATGTATAGTAGCTCGAAAATGGTAACGCACAGGTGTATGCACAGAACAACTCTTTTATCTGTTCTGTGGGTGTATGTACAGATGTGTCTATGGATCTATATTTAAATCAAAATCTCGTCAATGTGGCACCCGGGTGGATTTTCAAAAGAGCATTTTTTTACTGTTCTTCCAAAATAAGGCTTAAATATCTATTACACATTACGTGAAATTGACTTCAGTTTATAATTTAAACATTTTTTTTATCATTTGTAAAAAATAAATCGTATTAAAAGTACGATCAAATATTAAAACTTACAAAAAACTATCCCGGAAATCATTTACCTCGCCGTTATTTTCTATAGAATATTTATTGACCTCATAAAAACTCAAAGTTCTTGCCTAAATTTTATTTAATTTAAACCCATTTGTAAAAATTATAGTGTATACCGAACAATTACTATATTAGTTACATCAGAAGATACCTCTAATGTTATTATTTAACCATTTAAAATTTTGTCACAAGAATTTCATCATTACCTTCCGCAATTTTTGTTTGATAACTTTGCCCATCAAAAGAATGAAATTCTAGTATATCTGAATGCATGCTGAGGGCCTCACCCCGCGCGGCCCTTCAGTCATCGTTGATTTGTCCACAAGAGTGCACGTTTTGACTGTGAAATTACGTTCTCAAGAGATCTTATATAAGTTTGTCAAAAAATTTCATCATTCAACGACTGGACATATTTCTGGTAAGTTAATTTTCTTGATTTAGTAAAGGAATGAGCATGATTACTAAGTATTCTATTGACTAAAGAGCATAATAATTGTCTAGGTTTTCGCCTAATTCGACACGTTGTAAATTTTTTTATAACGTTTCGTCATTTATCGTAACATCATTCACTGTGTAATTCCTGATGAGGTGAATGATTCTTTTCGAGGGAAATGACATTTGTGTTGTGTTGAATGATGCATTGTTGAGGTTAATGATTTAGAGACCCCAAATTGGATAATTTAAAAGTAATATGATATATTAAATTGTGGATTACTGACTAAAAACTTACTAAGTATGTATTAGTTTATGTTTTGCAAATTTGTTTGTAATCTATTTTGTTATAGGTACAGATATCACTATGGCTAAAACGAAAGCAGAGCGTTTGGCCCAACAAAGGCTATGCAAAAGACGCAAGTACTTAGAGATAAAAAACGACCCCGAATTATATGCTTTAGAAAAAGAAAAACAGCGAGCTAAGTACAGAAAACGTAAAGAAGAAAAAAAACAAAAATCCATCACAGAGAAAAGTCCACGTGAACAGAGAAAATTGCGTAAACAATGGAAGGAAAATTCGAAGAAATATAGACAGCGTAAGAAAGAACAGGTATCTTCAGTAATTCCAAACGTAATTAATGTTGAAGCTGATGGAATTTCTGAAAATGTCACCCATCCTATAGACGATCCCATTTGCTTGTTTACGAAAGAAGAAATGCAAAAAGCAGAAAGGAAGGTACGGTATCAAGAATTGAAGAAAAGAATACGATTGATAACCATTATAAAAAATCTACAGAAAATTAACAAGAACCAAAGAATGAAAATATCAAGACTGAAAGCAATGTTCAACAAGAGTCACAATTCTGATAAAGAGACTGAAGGTAACGGCCAAAACTTAACTCGACAGAAAAAACGCATAAATCGTCGTCATAATGCCATTCCAAATTTGCGGTCTAGAAAGGATACAAAATTTCGCTTACTTAGAAAACAAGTGATAGAATCCATTGAAATGTTTTATAATGATGACACTGTTAGTACTATATCTGCAGGTAAGAAAGAATTTATTACTAAAAATAAAAGGAGAATGCAAAAAAGATATTTAACAGCCCCACTAAAAGTTTTACACAAAAGATTCATTACTGAAACCAATTTTAAAGTAAGTTACTCATTTTTTACCAAACATCGTCCATTTTGGGTGCTTTATCCAAAACTTTCAGGCAGAGATACATGTTTGTGTGCTCAACACACCAATATAGAGTTATTAATTAAGGCTTTGTGTAATGCGTCTATTATAGGAGTAAAAAACTCATACGAGTTAGTCTCAGTTTTATGTTGTGAACCCAGGAACCCAAGTTGTTTATTAAGAGAGTGTAATTCTTGTAAAAATAAAAATATTAATTACAGAGAGTTTTCCAATGACTCTAATTTAACTTATTTTAAATGGAGAAAGGCTTCCAAAGAGGTAGTAACAAAAAAGGGGCTAAAACAGAACAAAGTACTAACAGTTAAAGATCGTATCACAACCAACCCATTAGAAGCTATCAAAGAATTAGAATCCGTTATAAAACCTTTTCTCTTACATATCCATAATATTGAAACTCAATATAAAACAATAAAACAATTAAAAGAAAATTTGACAGTGTCGGAAGCCATTCTACACATAGATTTCTCCGAAAATTATTCCCTTAAATATGCTGAAGAAGTGCAGTCATTTCATTTTGGAGGAAGCAGACAACAAGTATCTTTGCATACCTCAGTAATTTACACTCATGATTTTTCTTTAGGAGCAGTTCGACCAATATCGGTATGCACTATCAGTAAATGTGTTCGTCACGATGTGGCAGCTATTTGGGCACATTTAATTCCATTGATAAAACAGGCTATGGAAATCAATCCTTTTATTACGACTCTACATTTCCTGTCAGACTCACCTGTGTCACAGTATAGAAACAAATATATGTTTTATGTAATATCACAGATTCGAACTGATTTTGAGTATGTTTCCAGAATTACTTGGAATTATACAGAGGCGGGGCATGGAAAGGGTGCTCCTGATGGTGTGGGAGCCGTTCTAAAAAGAACTGCAGATAAAATAATAAATTATGGACAAGATATTGGTGATTTCGAAACATTTTTTACAGTAATAAAAGAGAATGTAGAAAACATAATTATTATAAATGTAACTGAAAATGCTATTAAAGAAAAAGAAAATTTAATTCCGAAGAATCTTAAGCCTTTCAGAGGCACCCTTTCTGTGCACCAGGTACTTTGGGATGTGTTCTCAACAAAACTTACTCTTAGAAAAGTAAGTTGTTTCTTCTGCAATATTGATGAGCGTTGCGTACACGGCAAACACCTAGGATTTTACGATATTTCACAAAATGTTAAAAAAAAATATTATAATTCAGAAAATGTGGTGACATTAGACGAAACTGGTCCTAAAAGAAATGAGAGTAACTTGTTGTCTTAGAAGATATAACTTTCAAAACTCAAAGTGAATTGAACTTACATTATATGAACCAACCTGGTACATCTAAATCATCTCAAAATGTCAATAAGTAAAAAAAAATCAAAAAATATTTAGGTACTTACTAATGTAAAGACTGATTATTTTGTAGTTGATTTACCTACTGAGTTTTTTTGTTAAAATCAACACAGATTGTTTTATTAAACTTTAAATAAGGAATATTTTTATATACGTAATAATGTTGAGGCTTTTTGTTTCAATGATCAAAGTTTATTTTTAAGTTGAAAAATTACCTTGTAATTAGAATTTCACAAGGGTCGAGATTATTTTTATCTAAATTATTCTAAGAAGGATTCTTGTTTATATGATCAAAGATTGATTTAAGTTTATTTTTGTTGTTAAATTAAAAAAGGAAAATTATTTCAATAATAGTATAAATACCGATATTTTTTAAGTGAATTATTGTGGAAAAGCTTTTTGATTCAATAATCAAACATTTTTAGTTACTTTAAGTTCAAAAAGTACATCGTACCTACTTAGAAGTTCGTTCCTATAATATTGTATAGTTTGTTAATAAACACCGAAGTTTTTCGTGACTTATACTTTAAGCAATTCAAAAATCTGAGACCAAGACTGATTATTTTGTAGAGACTGTTATCTTTATTTGTTCTAAAATATTTTTTGGGATCGTAATCTTGTAATCATAAATAAAAACTGATTTTACTTATTATGTTTTATTTGCATCATTAACTTCAACACCTTGTCATTGAATTCAACGTGTTATGTCATTTACTGCTACACATTATCATTCACTTCATCAAAATATTTCTATTTATCGATTTTTCTCGTAAATGGGTTATTAAAATAACAGTGTACATATACAAAAACCTTTGTTTTTTAAAGAAGATCATTATTTAGTAGCTCATTTTCAATTTTTGAAGGAAAATAATATTTCTCACAAAATTCGTCAAAATAAATCATAAAATGAAAATCTACCCACCCACGCTCACAAAATGTGCGCGTTGTGAACAATATGACAAAAAAAAAAATACAAAAGAAAAGGAGTCATTGAAAGAATTAAATTTATAATTAGATTATTTTAGATTTTTTTTTTCATGCTAGCCCGCAGGTTTGCACGATGTATGAGGGCAGTTAAAGTAACGCTTTTCAAAGCTTACTGTCAGTTCTTCTACACGTGCAGCCTGTGGGTAAACTTTACTCAGCGGGCATACAGCGACCTACGCGTTCAATATAATAATGCACTGAGAGTGCTGCTGCGGCTGCCGTGGCGTTGTAGTGCATCAGGGATGTTTGCGGATAATAATATTGATGGTTTTGCCGCTATTGTTGTGCCTGTTTCTATTTCTATGTACTTATTTATTTTATCAGAAATCAGAAATTAGAAATCATTTATTTTGCAATGAATGTGAGTACAACATAAGATGTTAACATTGTAATAGCAGTTCCAAAGAACTTTACCTTACGGGATGCAAAATTTAAAAAAAAAAAATATATCTACTCAATTATACAACCAAATAAAGAAAAAACAAAATGGCAGTTACGTGGCTCGGCAGCCTTCCTACATAAACTAAACATCAAAAACAACAATCTTTATTCTATATTTTACAAATGATTGATAATATTAATTATTTTACTTACATTAACAAAAACAAAAAATAACAAAATATATAATGAAATTTGAAATAAAAATAGTAAACTAAAATAACATTATAAACTTCTATCATTCAAAAAATCTTGTACAGAATAGTAACATTAATCTACACTCTTTTGCAAAAAAAACGGGCACCTAAGGAAATTTACGTTCTAAGGTCGATTTGAGTTAATCAAATGAAATTCATTTCTTTGACGTAGTCTATGTATACTTATAATCGTGTAAATTAATGCGTGTGAAGTGAATTGGGGCAATTAAAAGAAAAAAAACGATGGATTCTTTAAAACCGATGTACATGCCCAAACAATAAGAAGTGGTCGGCAATAAAGACAAGATTTTTTTTGTACTTTTTTTAATTAAATAAAGTTACAAATGTAAAAACCTAATAACGAGTGTGACCTCCTCTTGCCAAAATCACAGCTTGAATCCTTCTGGGCATGCTTTCCACTCTTCTGCAATGACTCTTTTTAGCTCCCTGATGTTTTATGGAGCAGGTTGCACTGCTCTTATCCGTCTCTTTAGAACATCCCAGACATGCTCAATTGGATTGAGGTCAGGACTTCGAGCTGGCCAATCTAAACGACAGATCCCAACTTCTTGCATGTAAGCTTCCACGTCGCCAGAACGGTGCGGGCGAGCATTGTCGTCCATAAAAATGGAATCTTCCCCAAGTGCAGTCAATGTGGGTTGTGCATATGGAATTAGGACTTCCATTATGTACTGATGTGCATTTAATGTTCCATTTTCTATGAAAACTAACTCCGTACGCTCCGTCGAATTAATTGCTGCCCAAAACATAACGGACTCTCCGCCATAAGGAGTGATTTCTTCGAAACACACTTCCGCATAGCGTTCCCGTGGTCTTCGCAGCACTCGCCGGCGTCGGTCCTCTCCACACAAAGAGATTCTAGCTTCATCAGAAAACAATACTTTATTCCAGTCCTCCAGAGTCCATGAAGCACAGTTCCAAGCAAACTGAAGTCGAGCAACACGGTGCTCACGGAGTAATTTAGGGCTCCGAGCTGGGCGGTAACTCCTGATATTGGCAGCCAAAAGCCTCCTCCTGACCGTCCACAAGCTAACTTCTACTCCTCTTACTTCTTCAAGGCTCTTCTTCAGGTCCACACTTGACGCCTAACGATTCCGTAACGC
Organism: Omphaloscelis lunosa; assembly: GCA_916610215.1. NCBI lineage: Eukaryota > Metazoa > Arthropoda > Insecta > Lepidoptera > Noctuidae > Omphaloscelis > Omphaloscelis lunosa. The sequence goes on along the minus strand of OU744263.1, from coordinate 20,648,801 downwards.
CTGACTCACCAAAAAGCGGTCATCTCTTGGTTCTGTGCATCGTTTTCTTCCCGAACCGGGTCTTCTTTTGACCGAACCGGTCTCTTGATACCGTTGCCAAGTCCTCTGGACAGTTGAACAACTCACATTTAGCCGCTGAGACACGTAAGTTTGCGAACAACCTTCTTCAAGTAGGGCTATAATTTTACCGGCCCTTATCGCTTTATCACTCATATCAAAAAGTGGTATTTAATGTAAAAAGAAAGATTAAATTGTTTAATTTGCAGAAAATATCCAAAAAGTTTTAAAATATCGTAATCAGTTAAAAATCGTTTCAGCAATTCGCGCCATTAGTAAAGCAATTTTAGAATAATCCACAATAATCATTATTTTTCTTTTATTAATTTCAAATTTTAAATTTGGAACGTAAAGAATCATGCCGGGATGCTTCAAATAACATGCCAATACATCGTCGAATTAATAAAACCTATTTCTTGTTCTTCTTCATTGAAGTAGAGAAAAAAATCTAAAGTGCCCGTTTTTTTTGCAAAAGAGTTTATTATTAAGGATGTTAGCCTCTTTTTAAATATACTTTATGATTTTGCTTTGTAGGCATGAGTAGGCATTTAGTTATAATAATTATTGTTGTGGTATGTATTTTAATCTTTGATTATGTACTGACGTAATTTTTAAGCAGGTATACTGACATAAATATGGATCGCTGTATCTGATTTAAATGAATAAATAATATTAAATTAAGAGTTACCCTTTGAATACAAATTATTAATTATTATTATTTCGGTGGCCCCAAACGCCAACAACTAACATTGTGTCTCTTGACAGAATGAAAAATGTCCCTCGACGCGTTATTAAAAATTCAAGTAATTTTCTTTAAAAGAAAATTGTTATGCGATAGTGACGAGTCACGTTGGTTCCAGAACACAAATCGTAGTCCCCAGCTCTCCCGCCCCTTAGCCTCCCCACTAGTGACGAAGCACGTTATTAAACAATACGCTTTTGTGCCGTTTTATGTTTGCTGAAAGATTACAGTATAAGGATGCTTTGCGACGGCGACACGAGCCTCCGGCGAGTGTGCGTAACGTGCCTTCTCCACCACTCCCTGTGGATAATGAGACAGCGACTGAAATGAGAATGCGTGCACACTATCATTACTTAGTTTTAATTATAGAATTGAAAAAAAAATACGGGTATGTATTGTTTTTTTATATTTTCAGAAATGTCTGGCTTATTTTTTAATTTTCGTTCTAAGTAAGTGTAGCTAAGTATAATGATAAATTGACAATGGTAGTAGTAGGGGCTTCTCGTCGCATTCCTCAAACAGTCCTCTTCGCATTAGCTCGTGTGTGTGTGACAATGGTAGTGCCCGATAACGATTCCATCAGTTCGCTGTTATTCTAACTTTGACATGTCTTGACTTTGGGAAATTTCGATTTACAGGTTCAGGACATTTCTCGATCATTATTGAGACAATTACTTTGCTGATAAATATTACATATTTCTGATTTCTTTTCGTGGCTAAGTAATACCAGCCGCACGGGTCGATCGATCAGGTTAACCGCCGTTGCCACGGTTGGTCCCTGGATGGCTGACTATCTTTACATACCGAGAACCTTCCGTAAAAACACATTAAGCCGTTGGTCCCGGCTGTCATTCTTGGGCCTTTGACAGTCTTTACGGGTCGTCAGAAGCCCGAAAGTCTGACAACTAGTCCTACTAAGGAGTATCGTGTTACACAGTAACTGGATTGTGGAGGTTAGCTAGGCAGGCACTCCATGTAAAATTCTTGTATTCAGCTGCAGTCGGTTAGACTGGAAGCCAACCCCAACATAGTTGGGAAAAGGGTAGATGATGACTTGTTGATCAAAACGTCACGGCGTCCTCACCTTCCGCCTGACGCAGGTCCTCACCGGACACGGTTGTTTCCGGAGGTTCCTGTTCTAGATAAGGCGGGAGGAAACGCCCGGGTGTCACCATTGTGTGGAACGCCCGGAGGACACGGTGGAGCGTACGGTGGAGGTCTGCCCGATTTGGGCGGAGCACCGCCGTGTTCTCGTGGAGGCAATCGGTGGCGGTGATCCCTCGCGACCAGCCTTGGTCCAGGTCATGGTACGGAATGAGAGGGCATGGGAGGCCGACACCTCCTTCTGTGAAGCAGTAATGCTCGCAAAGGGGGAGGCGGAACGCGTGAGGGAGAGGCAAATTTCCTTCCGCCCCTAACCGCCGCAGGAGACGCCTTGGGCGTCGGGAATCGCAGGCCGATTTCCGCCCACCGTAAGCGCGGGCTTGGGACGGTGAGCAATGGGTAGCTCACCGTCCGATAAGGACCAGGCCCGGGTCTACGGCGCGTTGTCACGCGCGCCTCAAAGAGATGTCAGCAGAACTGAAGGGATCCGCTAGGTCCGATGCCTGCCGGGGTCACGAGAAGTTATTTAATAATGTGCAACCCCAAAAAAAAAAGCAATAATAATCTATTTATCAGATGTGCCTGATCTTATCCCACTTGCTTGTAGGCAGAATACGCAAAATATCACCGTTTTTCTTTCTTAACATTACAGATAAATATCCTCCGAGCTCATACGAGCATTAATTACCGCTATTATGTGATTCCATCAAGCCAAATAACACTGTTAATATTCTTTTTCTTTTATCGTCAATGCGCGGACTTGCTCGAAGGTATTTTCGTTGATTACATAGTTATCTTAACTGCCTTACTTAGTCCGTATAACTAAGAATAACAAATTAAACCTTCTGGAGCCTGATTCAAAGATGTCCTACTCTAGACCAGATTTTTAATGAATAACAATAATAAGGCTTACGACTTGGTGCCGCATACATGGCTCATGAGCGGGCTGGAGTTGTACAAGATAGATGCAACTCTGCGCACCTTCCTGATGTCGCGTATGGGTCAATGGAGGACATTCCTTCGCTATCCAGGATGTCGACAGTTCCAGGGGAATGATGAGCTGGTATGGATTAAACGGGGAATATTTCTAGGCGATAGTTTGAGTTACTTTGGTTCTGCTTAGCCCTGAATCCTCTAAGCACACTGCTGGAGGATTCAGGTCTGGGCTTTCGGTTCAGGAGAGGGGGTCGGGTCATATCTCACCTCCTCTATTTGGATGACTTGATACTCTTTGCCCCCAACAAATCTTGAAGATTCTAGAAATATTTAAAAATGTAAGTTAGCATGGAAAAGTATACTCGATTGCGTTTGCGTAGTTCCGTGCGGTAATCCACATATTGCGACAATTAAAGTGTCGCTTAATGACCGTCTTATGCTAGTATTGAGTGTGTATCTACTGCAAGGGGGTAGATAGCACTCGAGAACCGTCAAGAAGTTGACAACTGCAAAGATAGCAACGCGCGGGTGGCTCGCCTAACTATAGTGCGCGCGGAACTAGTTGGCCGCGACAGGGGTGAGGGGGCGGGTTGCCTACTGCTCGCAACGCACATGAGATTAGACAGTGATGTCAATCTCGAGATATCGTGAACAGTAATTGTTCAATTATTGAAAAGAATAAATAAAAAATAATTGAACTTTTAGAAGTTTATATTTTACCTATTTAATAATATTGTAATTAATAGTAAAATAAACCAAAAACAAAGTAAGTATATTAAATTATTTTGACATATTTTAATGATATATAAAATTCTTTAATTAATATATACTTATTTGAAATAAGTCTGAATCACTTGATTCTGAACTCTCTGAACTTGATTCAGAATCGTCTTGTAAGTTTATAAAGATTTCGTCCATCATAATATCAAATGTCATATCATGATTCCAGTATTCTTGTTCGTTTTTTTGTACGTGGTCATCGCATTTTTGCCATTGTTCGGCAGAGAATTCGGAAAATAGCCTTGTTAGTATTGTAATTTTCTCGTCCAATGTAGCATTAATGTGATCTCTGGCCAGGCAATTTTTATATTTGCCCACACAAGCTCGATCGGGTTGAGGTCTGGATGATATGGAGGTAGTCTTAGAATAGTATGACCTGCAGCTTTTAGAAGTTCGTCAATCGTGTATATATTTTCTGATTGGGTCGTATAAATCAACCTCAAGAGTTCGGCGTTGATCATCGTGGGAGAAAATGGCACGTTATGATTTTGCAACCAGTTCTGCATATTAATTTTCAAACTGGACATAGTCGGTTTCTTCTCAACTTGCACATAATGATAGGCAGCATTATCCATAATTATGACCGAGTTAGGTGGAAGTTTAGGTATTAATTTTCGATCAACCCAGTTGTAAAAATTTGTAGAGTTCATGTCTCCATGATAATCAGCCGTTTTTTAATCTGATTTAAAAATTAGCAAAGCATCGTCAACTAACCCGTTCGGGCTACCAGCGTGAGCTATTATTAAACGCCTTCCTTTGCCTATATCTGTATAAATTCCAGGCTCCGACGAAGATTGCCAATATTTTTGGACATTGTGACTTTGGTTCACGTAAGTTTCCACGTGAATTTTCTTATGGCCCTCAAATATTTCACTCGCCATTCAATAATGTTTGGTCTCTCTATTAAAAGGGATCTCTTCGATTTACATATTTAAATGAATATCCCAGTTTGTGCAAAAGTTCTCTTAAAAAAGTTAATCCGCAATCTAAAATATTATCCTCTTTTAACACAGCATTTAGTTTTCGTAGAATCGTTTTTTTTTCTCTACCGTATAAAACTGGTTTATTTTTCTTCTTATCTCTCTTAAATCAAAATCATCAACTTGTATTTCCTTTTTTATTTCTTTTGGTCTCCGCGGAGAAATAAATTTTGCTTCCCCTATATTTTGCAAAGAAGTTTTACTTTCAGCAATCACTCTCCTTACACTTCGTTCTGATATCCCTGTTACTTCTGCTACTAATTTATGTATATTCGCATCAGTTTTATATTCTAAACTATTGACATCGGCTTTCCTTTTTAAAAAAAAAACGTTTGCACTTTAAATTTTATTTTCTTAGATTGTCCTTTTATCGGCGGACTCATCTGGCTATTGCAATCTCATGTGCGTTTTGTCTAAATTAGCCAGAACTCTCAACGCGTGTTGCCGCCGCGAAGTACGGCGCCGCACTGAATAATGACAGCACGCGCTCCGCGTCAACTAGTTCCGCGCGCACTTTTCGAACATTTTCTTGTACTGCATACATGTATTTTTTATTAAATATTTTAAACACATTTTACCTTGTTTTTCTGAGCTCTCACAGCTCAGAAGCGGGATAGAACTGCAGCCTACGTATTTTATTTAAATTAGCCCGCGTAAGTCAGTTACACCCTATTGTATGTACACAAAATATATCAAATTTTAAGAAAATATCCGATATTCATAGTTTAAATACCAGGAATAAACACAACCTTGCTGTACCTACATCGCACACGTCTCCAAAAGTAGGCAACTCGTTCATGGGTCAATGTATACGCTTTTACAACAATCTTCCCAATGACATTCGAAACTTACACATTAAGCAATTTAAAATGTGTATTAAAACCAAACTTTGTGAAAAAGGATACTGTTACGTCGTACGTACGAGATCTTTCGAGAAAGCACGGATTACAGTGTGTTTGCGCTAAAAACTTCGAGAAGCATTCCATTATTATTAGTTTGAAGTTAAGTAGGTAACTACTTATAAACAATATTAGAACTCGTCATTGTAATTTCGACCGTACGCCGAGGGCATAAAGTACCTATTTCTTTATTCGGTACAAGTAGGTTATTATTTTTTATACCTACTACTTTTGTATTTCCTGGTAATGTTTATTTGTTAATGTTTTTCTGGAACCGTTCTACACATAGCTGGAATGTTCTTGAATATTGGCGGTATAAAAGCAGAGCGCCGACACACGATGAGGCAGTCTGATTTAGGCGATACAACGAAGCGAATCGAAGTGAACTAGAAGTGCGATATCTGAGCGAATAGTGATCAGTGGCGTATTTGTGATTAAGTTTTAAGTGTTTTGTGTTCAATAAAGTTATTTAATTGTCTGATTGGTAGTAATTAATTTATCCCATACCCAGCTCGTAACAATTTGGTGTCAGAAGTGGGATAAATTATGCCAATTCTACCGAAGGACGACACGGACGGTATCCGTACCAGGAGTCAGCGACAGCAGGACATGGACCAAAGGCGGTTTGGACATTCTCCAACACAGTCACCGGGTGGTGTCCAGCCTACGTCAGTGCCAGTCGCTGGCCCATCCGCAGTTTCTACAGCATCAATGGCGCCAGACTTGTCAGCTTTAATGGCGCTGCTACAGGAGCAGTCTCGCCGTCAAGAGGAGCAGGCTCGCCGGTTGGAAGAGCAGTTGCAGCGAGATAAAGAGGAGCAAGTCCGCCGCCAAGAGGAGCAGGCTCGCCGGTTGGAGGAGCAGTTGCAGCGAGACAAAGAGGAGCAAGTCCGCTGCCAAGAGGAGCAGGTTCGCCGGTTGGAAGAGCAGTTGCAGCGAGACAAAGAGGAGCAGGTCCGCCGCCAAGACGAGCAGATGCTCCTCATAAAGGATCTTCATGCAACTTTTGGCAAAGACCTAAAGGTGATGAAAGATCAGGTACAGCAGCACGAGAATCGCCTCTCAGAAGCCGAAGTTCAGATCGCTGGGGTGAAGAAGGCTTTGGGGCAACTGAAGACTGGAGACGTGACTGTAGCTTCAGTAGTTGCTGCACCTTCAGCGCGGGGCTTTAAGGTGCCTCCATTCAATGGCACATCTTCGTGGTCGGCTTATAAAATTCAATTTGAGGCCGTTATGAAGGCGAATGGATGGACAAAACCGCAAGCCATGACTGCGCTCACCTTGGGCCTCCGAGACCAGGCCCTAAACATTCTTGAGGCGCTCGGCAAGAATGTAACCTACGAGCAGCTGCTGGAGGCGTTAGAGTCCAGATACGGCGACGCACACCTGGAGCACGTATTTCGTGCTAAGTTGAAGGATCGTGTTCAACGTAGTGCCGAGAACCTACAGCAGTGGGCCCTCGAAGTTGAAAAGCTGGTTCGGAAAGCATACCAGTCTGCCCCTGCACTTATCGATGGGAATCTGGTACAAGCGTTCGTTGATGGAATACGCGACCTAGAAGTTAGAGCCGCTGTGAGACTTGGGCATCATGAGACGCTGAAAGACGCCTTGGCCCATGCCTTAGAAGTAGAGGCAGTGAGGCAGGACCACCGAACGCACCGCGTCAGGGAGGTTGTAGCATCACCTGTACGCGACCGGCCGCAAGGGTACAGTCCTAGGTGCTACACTTGCGGAGAAAGGGGTCATCTTCGGTCAAGCTGTCCTAAGCGCAGCACCCCGAGAGAAGACCAGCAGGGAAGGGTGGCTGAAGTGACTGCCCAGCCACAGCAGGGAAACGAGTAAATGCCAGGACTGGGGGGCGGGTGCTGGCTGGTATTGAAAGAGCCCCGAGAATCTTGATCTCGCAAGCACATGATGGGAACAGCCTGACCATCAAAGGCGAAGTCAACGGAACACCATGCAAACTGACGTTGGATACTGGAGCTTCTCACACGGTCGTCAATTCTCACCTAGCAAGTCGGTTTCTTGGGGACTACGTCGATAACCACGACCGTATACGATTACTAACAGCTACCGGTCAGCACATAATCGTCCGAGGCAAGAAGGAGGTGGAGTTAAAATTGGGTGATAGAACTTACCAGCACAATGCCATCGTGGCCGATATAGTGGACGATTGCATCTTGGGCTTGGACTTCATGCGGAAACATCAATGCGAAATCGACGTTGATCAAGGAGTATTGAAATGTGGTTTAGATGAAGTCTTCATGGAAGGTGCACCATCAGGAAAAGTGTACTGCTTGAAAGAGATTGTTCTTCCTCGCAGATCAGAAACAATTGTGCCAATTAGTTTACCACAGAATTCTAGACACAAAGATCGAAGTGTTCTGATAGAAAGGGTGAACAATGACTTCCCATGGAAGATGGCACGTACTCTGGTCAAGGCCACCAACGTCTCAGCAGTACGCATACTGAATCCAAGTGACAAGGAGCATGTCATCAAGAAGGGCACCTTGATCGGTACTTGCGAGGAAGTAGTTTGGATGCGTCAATTGCAGGATCCGCCTACCGGAAATAAAATTCGTAGTGCAAAATTTAACGTGTCAACGCTTTTGGAAAACTGCGATTTAACTAAAGGAGAAATGGACAAGGCTAAGAAGATGTTACTTCAGTACGCCGACACTTTCTCTTCAAACGATGCTGACATAGGGAGAACTGGACTTGTTCAGCATAAGATTAATACAGGCAACGAGTTACCAATCCGTCAGCGACCAAGAAGACTGCCAGTTGCACGAGAAAAAGAGGTGGAAACCATGATTGAGGGAATGGTGAAGGACGGTGTTATAGAACCTTCATCGAGTCCATGGTGTTCTCCTGTGGTCCTGGTAAAGAAAAAAGACGACAGTATGCGCTTCTGTGTGGATTATCGACGACTGAACGACGTCACGAAGAAGGACAGCTACCCGCTGCCTAGGATCGATGACACACTGGATACGCTGACTGGTATGAAGTGGTTTACCACACTTGACCTGAAAAGTGGCTACTGGCAAGTTGAAATAGATCCCAAGGATAAGGAGAAAACTGCATTTTCAACAGGAAAAGGGTTGTGGCAGTTTAAAGTTATGCCATTCGGTTTGTGCAATGCTCCTGCGACGTTTGAAAGGTTGATGGAGCAAGTACTCGCCGGATTGATTGGAGACGCATGTCTTGTATATCTAGACGACATTATCATCGTGGGCCGTACATTTGAAGATCACCTTAAAAACCTCAACCGAGTGCTGTCGAAAATCCAAACAGCAAATCTCAAGTTAAGTCCGAAAAAGTGCTCGTTTTTCAGACAACAAGTAAACTTTTTAGGACACATAGTTTCGGGGGAAGGTGTTCGAACAGACCCAGAAAAAGTAATCGCCGTCAAGAATTGGCCAGTTCCGAAAGACAAGACACAGGTCAGAGCATTTCTGGGTTTGTGCTCCTACTATCGAAGGTTTGTCAAGAATTTTGCCGACATTGCGAAACCTCTGCACAAACTCACTGAGGAAAAGCGGCAATTCTGTTGGGACGAGAACTGCGACGTCGCATTTCAGGAATTAAAGAAACGTCTGTGCAATACACCTATTTTGGGATATCCTGACACTGAAAATGACTTCATAGTTGACACTGATGCAAGTAATACTGGAATTGGGGGCGTGCTGTCTCAACGGAAAGGAGACCAAGAAGTTGTGATAGCTTACTTCAGCAAGTCTTTATCCAAACCAGAAAGAAATTACTGCGTTACAAGAAGGGAGCTACTCGCCGTAGTAAAGACATTGCAGCACTTCAGTAAATATTTGCTGGGACGTAAATTCCAATTACGAACTGACCATGCTGCATTGAAGTGGCTATTACAGTTTAAGAATCCAGAGGGGCAAGTGGCGAGATGGATTGAAATGATGATGTGGATATATTTAGTAACCTTTTCCGCTTAGCTATTTCTAAAGAGTCTTGAAAAGACCCTGGAAGAAATCGACACGTGTTTCACCTCTCAACGAGGCATCCTCAGGATGACGATTAACTTGTCGTGAACTCGTACACGGCGTGTTGCCACACCAAGCACCGAGCGCAGACTGAGCTTAATCGCCCGTCCAACCCACTTATATACTGCTCGCCCCACCTCGGCTCGGAGATGGATTGAACTACTACAAGAGTTTGACTTCATAACTGAACATCGCAGTGGGAGAACTCACGGTAACGCAGACGCCTTGTCAAGAAGACCTTGTCCCGAAGACTGTAAGCACTGTGCTAGGCAAGAGACTAAGGAAGTAGTGCCCGTGAGGATGCTTAGAACAGATCTCAGCGATGAATGGAAGGAAACCCTACAGCAGGCTCAGCAAAATGACTCGGACATCAAACCGATCTTCGAGTGGGTCAAAGCTGGTGCTCCTAAACCTAACTGGAGTGATGTGGCTGCGATGAGTTCTATCACGAAGAGTTATTGGGCGCAATGGAACAGCTTGGTGATCCAGGATGGAGTCTTGTGCCGTAAATGGGAAAACGCTCGAGGGGACAGCCGTCATCTACAAATGGTTGTCCCTAAAGCTAATATTACTGATCGTAGCTCTATAATTGAAACGCGCTGGTTAAAGTAGCCACAGTTTATTTTTTCAACCTAATAAGACCAAAAGTGAAAAAGACAAGGAAGAAACCAAAAAGCACCCGTCAAACCTGACAGTACTTAATGCTAGAATTTAGAATACAATGTTCCGAAAAGGTGTTATGATCAACGAGTTCGATTCGTAACATACTCCACATTTTTTTTAAAGTCTAGCCTAGAGCTCCTGGGGCACTAACTTCTTAAGGGGTCTCCTGATAAGGCCAGCCCCTGTTCGTATATCCGCCACTCTTGCTACTCCGTCTGGGCCTGTGTATATCTTAATCACTCTACCTCTCGGCCAAGATCCCCTGGGTAATTGTCCATCTGCCACAATAACCAAGTCGCCTTCTTTTATATTTGGGGATGATCCACCGCCGCGCCGGGGCACCAAAGTCGGAAGATATTCGCGCACCCATCGAGACCAGAAATGATCTGTGAGCCTTACGGCTCTGCGCCAACCGTCTCGTCCGATGATATCCCGATCCGTCAACGTAGCTGGGATAGGTCTCCCTGAGGACGATCCCAGTATAAAATGCATTGGTGTCAAGGCTTCCTCACAGTCTGGATCAACTGGAACGTGTGTCAGTGGACGCGTATTCACTAAATTCTCTGACTCTAGTAGAAAGGTCTGTAGAACTTCATCTGAGGGGAAGCGTTGTCTTAAGGTGGTCTTGAGTGCTGTTTTGACTGATCTTACCATTCGCTCCCACGCTCCACCCATAAATGGGGCCGAAGGGGGAATAAATCGCCATGAGACCTTCTCGTCTGCTGCAAAACGGTTAATCGCCCCGCGCTTCAACTCGTTTCTAGAGGACGCGTCATGTTCCAATCAATTTGGCGAAAAGGTTTATCATGGGACGATGAACTCGATCAAGGAGACCAAAAACTTTGGAATGAATGGCTCCGCGATGTACAACTTGCTTCTCAGTTGTACCTGCCGCGATATTACGGTCTAAGATCATACAATATCATTCACCGCGAACTTCATCTGTTTTGCGATGCCAGTGAGTTGGCATACGCTGCAGTGGCATACTGGCGATATATCTATGCAGACGGAACAGTGAAGCTCGCTCTCATCGGTAGCAAAAGTAGAGTCACACCATTGAAACCCGCCTCCATCCCACGCCTCGAGTTGCAGGCGGCTTTAGTGGCTGCTCGGTTTGCATCATTCATTCACGACTCACATCAGCATAAACCAAGTAAGCGTATATTTTGGTGTGATTCACTTAACGTCTTGAGTTGGTTGCGTAGTGATGCGCGATCATTCAAACCATTCGTAGCACATCGAATCGGCGAGATTCTCGAAACCACAGATGTAAAGGAATGGAGATGGATTCCGACCGCGGAAAATGTGGCAGACGATGCGACGCGCCATAAACGCGAAGTATTCAATCAAGAATCTCGCTGGATTACAGGTCCAAAATTTCTACTCGAATCAGAACAATAATGGCCATCATCACCATACTTAAATACGGCCAGTAGTTTGGAAATAAAACCATCCGCTCAGAATCATTGTCATCTCATCTCCTCACATCATTTTCCGACACCATTGACTGTTGACCCAGAAAGACTGAGCTCATGGGGAAGGCTATTGAGAGCTACGGCAAGAGCCCATAAATTTTTGCACCTATTGAAGAACAAAGATAGTTCAAAAGAAATAACCGCCGAAGATCTACGCGTGGCTGAATCACATATTCTGAAGAAAAGTCAACTCGACTCCTTCCCAGATGAAATCATCTACCTCTCTGAGAAAAGGTCATTACACCGGAAAAGCCGATTATTCAATCTGGCCCCCTACATACATAATGAGAATTTACTGAGATTGGGCGGAAGAATCAACCGAATGCAAGATATTGGTGACGGGGTGAAAAGTCCAATAATTTTAGATTCCAAACACCCTGCTGTCCAGCTTTTGATTGCCCATTATCACGTGAAGTCTGCCCACGCTAATTCCGAGACAGTAGTTAACGAAATGCAACAAACCTATTGGATCATCAATTTGCGAAGCAGGAAAGCAGGCAGAGGGATTGGGACAAGCACATACAGCCGTTTCTGCTGTCCTACCGCAGCGCAGTCCACGAAAGTACGACTGTGACGCCAGCCTTCGCGAACTTTGGAAGAGAATTACGGTTGCCTGCAGATTTAATCACTGGAGCTCCCCCTGATGCTCCACGTAGTGTAACAGATTACGCAAATGATTTGCGTAACAAGTTGAATAATGTTTATGAGCATATCCGACAATCCGGCCAACAGATGTCTGAGAAGACGAAGACCCGTTATGACCGCAAGGCAAACAGTAGGGGTTTCGACGAGGGTTCACTGGTGTGGTTACATAACCCAGTGCGGAGCAAGGGGAAGTCTCCGAAATTGCAAGCAAATTGGGATGGATCATACCGAGTCGTGACTAGGATCAACGATGTCACCTACCGAATACAGAAGGGTCTACGAGGTGCGCCTAAGATTGTTCATGTAGACCGATTGGCCCGATACTACGGGGCTAATGATGCTCGGGACGAGCATGTCTAAGGAGGGGGCAGTGTTACGTCGTACGTACGAGATCTTTCGAGAAAGCACGGATTACAGTGTGTTTGCGCTAAAAACTTCGAGAAGCATTCCATTATTATTAGTTTGAAGTTAAGTAGGTAACTACTTATAAACAATATTAGAACTCGTCATTGTAATTTCGACCGTACGCCGAGGGCATAAAGTACCTATTTCTTTATTCGGTACAAGTAGGTTATTATTTTTTATACCTACTACTTTTGTATTTCCTGGTAATGTTTATTTGTTGATGTTTTTCTGGAACCGTTCTACACATAGCTGGAATGTTCTTGAATATTGGCGGTATAAAAGCAGAGCGCCGCACAGTGGGCTGAAAATCGGCTTTCATAGACATTCGATTTTTTTTTCGAATTGGTCAAATTTTTTGATTGGAATTGTTTAAAACAATCATGACCTTGAGGTATAATTGGTATGACGTCATAGAACATAGTGGAAGATAGACTTTTGATTTTTTTTCAAAATAATTGTATGGGAATTATCATAAAATCTTCAATATCTCAGCTATCGCATATTTGCGCAAAAGAATTCTTTCACACAAAAAATCTCCTATTTTTTTGCCAATTTTTGATATATTTCACTTTTATGGCAGAGGTGCGATGAAAAAGAAAAAAAATAAAAATAATTTTATTATTTTTATTTCTTCATTTATAACGATTATAAATGAATTTAATTACGCATTAGAATAATATAACAAAGAATATATAGCACAATAGTCTAGGCCATCGTGAGCCGCTTTTTTAGTCATTGATTTTTATACTACCTAGCAGAAAAACAGCATCTTATACGTAAAAAAACAATTCTTAAATTGTTGACAACAAATACTCGACTTTATCGGAAGCCTGACCCTTTTAGCCTATAACAATTACCGAGAATTATTGCTAATAGGTACCTACCTATTAACTAATAGGTAGGTGATCACTGATCACCTAATTTAAGTTTTATTATGACAATGAAGGGTTTTTAGGCTGATTACTAATCGTTCTCCAGAGGTAGAACTTACAGAATCACTGTGCCTAATGGGTTATTATCATTAGGGTATAATAACAGTTAAACATATAATATACAACTACAAATATGACTTACATTTAAATTTTAAATAGTTTTATATAAAAAAAAATAGAACAAAAATAGTACAGTCGCCAGCACATCAAGTTACCCCACTTTGACCTTGAACACGTTATGAGCAACAACAGCGAGAATCGTGTGAAAGAGATATATAGCTTTTTGTCCGTTCTTACTTGTAATGTTTCGTGCTGCAGTGCGTGCGTGAGGGTGTGTGCGTATGCACATCGTGGTGTAGAATAAGATAGTAAGCGATAAGAAATAGCTTAGCAGGTTGAATACATGAATAGAATCTAAATAATGGCATGGTAATAAAAAGAGGCGGTCAGCGCACGGCGCAATGCCTAGACCTATGAAAGCTTATATACTTAATCATGTTTTTTTATTTAATTTCTTTATTTTTGCATATTTATTGGCAAATAACCTGTAAGTATTAAGTAGGTGTTGCCTACTACTCATATCTTTTACATTTAAACAGGTAGGTAGGTACGGTATACACCGTTGCACAATTAATTACCGAAATTTCAAGCTCTCGATGAATGGTAGGGAATCTGATGTGACAAAAACTTGTTTTTTAATTTCATGCAGTTTTTAATTACCTTTTCCGGGGTTTGTTACCTACTTACTGGCGGGCTGGCGGTCACCTGTTTTCGTGCGTTCCTTGCTCTTCTATTCTAAATATTTTTACGAAATTTAATGCTAAGAACCGGCTTGACACACAATTTATTTTTTCATTTATTTATTACCTACTAAATGGGCCTGCTCTTGACCTCAATCAGCTTGAAATTTGAAAAACAAATTAAATGGGCTTAAATTTTTGAAAAAATATAGATACCTACCCCATCACAAACGTGTGTGAAGTTCTAATTAATTATACCTACAAAAGCCTCTTGTCAGTCTGACACGATCTGATTACTAAAAATAATAAGGTTGAACTTAGTAACCTATACCTACTGAAGTTTGCTTTTACATGCAAGTTCAACCTTATAACGCAAGAAATAAGATACCAATTCAAAGGTTAATATAAATAAAATTCTAATCTTTTATATCGTTGCATCCTAAATCTACAGTTATATTATAAAGAGGAAAAATTTGTATTTTTGTGTGTGTGTGTGTTTGTAATGAATAAACTCAAAAACTACTGGCCCGATTTGAAAAATTCTTTCAGCAATGGATAGCTACATTATCAGCGAGTAACATAGGCTATATTTTATCTCCGTACTCCCACGGTAACGGGAACTACGCGGGTGTAACCGCGTGACGTCTGCTAGTGCGATTATAAATGCGAAAGTAACTCTGTCTGTTATGCTTTCACGCCTTTTTTTTTGGGTGGGAAATTATCAAATAACTTCTCCCGCTCTGGGCGTAGCGGGAGGGCGTGTCAGACTCTTACTGAAAACCCATTCGTGTTCCTTCAGTTGCCATGTTGCCGGAGGCCAATGCTTTCACGCCTAAACCGCGGAACCGACCGTCATGAAGTTTAGCAGAGATATGGAGAAGGACATAGGCTTTTTTACGCGTTAACCAACATCCACACGGGCAGAACCGCGGGCAAAAGCTAGTATTTTATAAATGAGAATATCAGTTTGTTTGTTACGCATCATTATGAAATGTTGCATGTAACGTGTTGTTAGGGGTACAGAAAAGGACATGGGTGGGCCATAGGAACCTATTCCTATGGGAACTCGAGTGAAGCCGCATAAAATACGAAAGTGAGTTTGTTTATTTGTTACGCTTTCACGCAGTGGCGTAGTTAACCGTTATGGGGCCCCATTTCAAAATATCAAGATATTTGCGGGGTTTTTTGCAAAAACAACGGTGATAAATATGCCGTCGGGACCTGTATAATAGATACGGCGGTAGCTAACCTCCTGCGTTAACTACACAACCTATTATCATGGAATTTTGCAACCCTACCTATCAGAAAAGGACAAAGGATAGGTATATTTATATAACCAAACTATACAATAGATTTAATATATTCGATGCGTTCTTTCGGGAGCACGTGTAGGTAACCCCGGGAAAAAAATATCAAAATAAAATGCATACAAATATTCTTAATCTTTTATTTTTAAACATTAATAAACATAATTGAAAACATAAAAACAAATCCTACACACCTACTCTACATTAAAATATACTTACGACAAAATTTATATACTTAACCAGACTATACATACTACACTACTACAGACTATAGATTTAGGGACGTAATAAAAGCTCTGAAAAAAAAAACGAGCATACTCAAAATATGAATTTTACTGCTTTAAATACTAACTTTCCGGCAACTTATAAGCGAATACAAATAGAGAAACGACCGAATAAAATACTGAAAATTCCTTATAAATACTGAAAACTTACAACAAAATCACAAAATTAAATACAGTTTACCAATGACTGCCAAGCAAAATCAAATGCTGCCGTCAATCAAAAGTAAGATTTTACCTAGAATAAACCCCATTTGAAATAAGATTAGACATTTAAACAAAACTTTTTTACAGTCCGTTCAACCGATTTTGAATTCTATTGCGTTGGTGGCATGATAAATGGTATTGTAACCATTCTTTGCTTTTATTGCCATCCTTATGCCTACGGAATAGAATTCAAAATCGGTTGAACGGACTGTAAAAAGGGTTTGTTTAAATGTCTAATCTTATTTCATATGAAGTAGGTTTAGTATAATTTGACTGGGCTGTATAAGGCCCGCCACCCACTGACGGCACGGCACGTTCTGGCATGCTGGCCGTGGCATCCCGAATTGTGAACACTAACCATAATAAAATAAAATCTCAAATAATTTGAGCTAACTGAAATCGGTGTCGTGCCATGCAGCCAGTGGGTGACGACCCTAACTAATATTATCACCAACAATAGTGAAGGACAAATTCTCAAAAATATAACAATAATGCGAAAAGAAGCATTAAATTTCAATTTAGTTTTAATTATTATAGGTATTTTCTTTATAACGTTATTAGAAGAATTATCCATACTAATATTCTGCCGCGCTTGCAATAACTGCAGTAAGTATAATACTTATTATCGCATGAGAAACTCGAACGAGTCGCGCGGATGCCCGCGGCGCCGCGGGAATTCCGGCGAATTCCATAAACGGGCGCCTTCTCTACCGAGCGGGTCGCTGCGCTTCGCTGCCCTTCGCCGCTCTTTCGGTGTGAGTTGACCCTTACTGCAGTTATTGCAAGCGCGGCAGTATTATGAATGCGAAAGTAACTTTGCTTTTCTGTTACGCCTTCACGGCCAAGCCGCTGGGCAATTGTATTGAAAAATATGGAGATAGTTTGAAGCCTGGGGAAGGACATGGAGGAAGCTAGTTTATTATGACACAACATCAACGAACGACATGTCTGGCGTCTTTCCCAAATCGAGCAATGGAAGAATAAGCATTTGAAAAACAGTGGTTGGAAATACCTAAAAACCTTTATTTTGATAAATAAAATACTTAATTCCAATATTAAAATACTACTTACGGATTGTAAAACTGTGCTACTATTAATTGTGAAAGTTTGTGAGAATGGATGGATGGATGTTTATAATATTTTTTCACTCCTTAACGGTTAACGGATAATAAACTACGGACATAAAAACGGACATAAACTCAACAAATACCTACATCTTGCGACACCGAGTAAGGAAGTGTTCATACACGGTGTCAGACATTCGTGTACTGCTTATAGTGTTGTAGACTAAATACTAAGCTCGCTCGGGTCTTATTAGCGATACTGAATAAGCCATGACATGACCTAAAAGAACCCAAACTTGACCTCAGAAATACACAACAAGATCGGCCTTTTGGATGTTATGAAATATACCTACGGAATATGAATACATGGAAGCGTAAGGGACTAACTACACTTATTCAGCTCAAATCAGCGTTTGTCCATATAAGGCACTAACCACACTTATTCAGCTCTGTTTAGCTTTTGTCCATAGAAAACAACGATTTTGTATGGAAATGCCTACGCATCCGTTCAGATTTCCGCGTCTGTTCAGTTTACATACAAAATCGTTGTTTTCATGGATAAAAGTTGAACAGAGCTGAATAAGTGTTGTTAGTCCCTAAAACACCAGTTTTGTATGGAGATGCGTATGCATCCGTTCAACTTCGGAAAACTGAACGGATGCGTAGGTACGCATCTCCATACAAAACCGGTCTATGGACAAGAGCTGAATTAAGCTGGTTAAGTGTAGTTAGTCCCTAACGCGTTGCCAAAACAACATAATTATTAAATGATAAATAAAAGTGAATTACATAAATAAAACTCTAATAGCTGTAAAATTTTAATAACAATGCAAATCAAATATTTATTAATTAATATTATAAAAAGATTGTTTGATAAATGAAATTAAATGAAATAAATAAGGATCAATAAAAATATATGTAAGTATAGAATAGATATTTAATATTTGGTCGGACCACCTTGCGCGTCTAAAACAGCGTCCAGCCTGTCCTTCATGCCGGCCACCATGTTCCAGCAGGTGTCCGTGCCTCTAAAATGCTCCCATGTAGTATGGGCTTCTCGCCGCAAGTTTTCGTTGTTGCGGATTTCTGAGGCATCCTAATCGAGAACCATGAGACCCCATAGATTCTCGATTGGGTTTAAGTCGGGGCTCTTTGCAGGCCATGGCAGACATATGACGTCATCCTGTGCCGCGAACCACTCCTGCGCCACTCTGCAGGTGTGCACGCGGCAGTTATCTTGGCACAAGTATATGATGCCCTCTGGGTAGTGCAGGCGCACGGTGGGGATCATCACGTCGCGTAAAATTTCGACGTATTGATCCCCAGTCATGCGCCCGCTAACCTCCACCAGTTCACCCGGTCCCACTGAGCCCATCCATCCCCAAAAATTTAATGAAATTCTTCCACTTGCCCGATTTGGCAAAGTATTTACCTCTACATAGCGCTCATTCCTATTGCGCCATAATATTTTTCTTCCGTCCATATCCGACCGGAAGCTTTTTTCGTCTACAAAAATGACGATATTGTTTGCCCAGTCAAAATTATAATACTCTAGGCAAAAACTTACTCTTGCCTCCTTATGCGCCTGGGTCATTAAAATTTTTTTAGCAGGGCGTCGACATTTCTTTCCGGCGTTCCTCAGGCGCCTTCTAACAGTGTCCATTGAAATCTAAAACAAAGAAAATTTTGTCAATTTCAAAACTTACTACATAAGATTCTTTTTTATGACAAATTGTACGGGACGGGCGTTGGTCCTACACTCCACTCCTACCTAACTAAATGAATATGCTGTATGGGACGGTTAAAAATTATTCTTCAAAATATAAACATACACAAATAAACAATCTGTCGAACTGAACATTTATCTAACAGTAAGTAATAACATTTATTGTCTGGCCCGCGCGGCGCACGTAAAACCTGTTTGAGCGAGCGCCGAGCGCCCTTACAACATGTCTCTGTAGTAGGTATTATTTTAGGTAATTAATTTTGTTATTCACTTTTTAAGAAAACCATGTTATAAGTAAATGATGAACAAGTTAAGGTGATAAATTAATATGATTACAAGTTACACATGGACTCACGCTGTACGAAGTTGATGTGACACGCGTACTTAAAAAAGGGTCGGCAGAGTGTGCAGCGACCATAGCCGCATCGTCTGCCGCCGTCGTGGCTCTCGTGTAGAGTTGGCGGTGGTGGGCCTCTAGAGTTCCGCTTTCTTCCCACCGCCGAAGCCAGAAGTAAACAGTTTTTTTCTGGAACGAAACAAATAGCTATAGTTTATTTGCACATTATTACTCAATTACTATAGGCAACTCATTTATTCCCTACAATAATAGTTAAATTATAGTTATTTATTTACACACAAACATCGATAGCATTACAGGGTAACACACAACCCGATGCTTAATGCGAAGTGCTTAATTGCTTAGGTAGGTATTTACTTTAAAATCCAATCACTACCTACTGGATTAACTTTTGTTTAGAATGTTTCATAACTAAATGGAATCAAAAACAATAGTTCATCGAATTCTGTTTACTTATACTCCGTTTGAAATAAGATTAGACATTTAAACAAACTTTTTTACAGTCCGTTCAACCGATTTTGACTTCTATTGCGTAGGCATAAGGATGGCATTAAAAGCAAAAAAAGTGGTTACAAACCAACTGTTTACTGCAGCTGCCATTTGTCATGCTACCAACGCAATAGAAGTCAAAATCGGTTGAACGGACTGTAAAAAAGGTTTAGTTAAATGTCTAATCTTATTTCAAATGGAGTATAGGTATTATAACTCTGAATTTGAGCTTTCACGGTTACTCTACTTGGAACAGCGCGAGCGCTCAGCGTTAATTAAAACTTACAATATCTCATTATCAGAGCTCATTATTATATATTTCATTAGAACACAAAGAAGATACCTCTCCTACCAAACTATCTATCCCTTGTGTCAACTTATTTCGAAAATTTTATTGAAAAACACTATTGACACATTTTTTTTAATATTAGCCTTTATTTATTTTGATGAGAAAATATAATCACAAAAATATTACTCACCGTTATTCCCGTCTGCCGACAAATGTCTATCACCCGGCATCCACTCAATCGTAGCGCTATGATGCGCTCTCTTTCGACTTGCGTCAACTGAGGCGCCATAATAATAAATAAAATAACAGTTTTACACAACAAGCACCGCACACAGTACGACTTCACGAATTTTGAACGACTGACTGACGTAAACGAACGATGTGATGAACTGTTGAGCGAACTCGGGAGCAGTGGCGGACGCGCAGGGGCGAGTGGGTGTGGCTTATTCCTAGTGAGATATGATAATTGGCTGCTAAATATTAGTATGTGCAACAATTGGGCAATTTTAGAAACGTTGAAAACTCCACCAATCATGCCATGGGTACTTTCTTTCTAACACTCCTTGGCGCGTCGTAGTTATAGTTATGTATAGGGTTTACGTTGACGTGCTGGCGACTGTACCTAAATCTAAATACATTCTAAAAATAAAATTTAATTGATTATTTACAGACATGCTCTAAATTAATACTAACAAAAGTAAAACTAATAAAAAGTTAGTAAATAAACAAAAACATCTTAACCTACTGTTAGTCACAATCACTACATTCTGATTCTGATTCAGATTCGGAATCTAATTGATTTATATCGCAAAATTCGACATCGGGTTCTTGCAGGTTATCCAAAAGATCCCGAGTTTCAGAGAAGAGAGCTTTCCTGTTCTTTACATCCATAATTGGTCTAACTGAAGAAATGAGAGGGTCTGAAGTGAGAAGAAGCATGTTTAGAATGTCTTCATTAGAACATTGTCTGCTCTTTTTTCTTGAATGATGACATCTAAATCTTCGAAAGTCCTTATTACGAGCCTCTGATGCTTCTTCTGAAAGACACCCAATTGGTACTACTGCATTACAAGCTATAATATCTGCCCCATGTACAAGTAACTTGTGCACAGTTGACGACATGTAATACCAGTTATAAAGTGCCAAATACCTCTCTGCTGTCTTTAGGCAGTACTCTTTAAATTTTTCAATATATATATTTTCTTCTGATGTAATAGCCTGTAAAATAACAGCAAATCTCCGAATCAAATTCTCATCCAGACCCGTAATGGCTGCGGTTTTTTCCGGAAATTCAAAAAATCTCCGTGCTGTATTTCCATCGTTGGTTGTTCCTGAGCCTTGTTTAACCACACCTATGATCAGGTTCAGTTCCCGCTTGAAACCGTCTTGGATTGTTTTTTTCCTTGCCTGCAGAATAGCTTTATCTTCTTCCCCTTTTGCCATCCATTTTTTAAGATCTTGTCTGTAAGAAATATTTAAAAGGCATTCCATGCAATTGATGCGTGCATGTAACGAAGACAGCCCAAATTCGTATAAATTCTCAGAAACAGGCCTTTTTAACACTTCCGTTAAATTGTTCATCTCTGAAGGTTTTGCCAAACATAAATAGCAAACTGAGCTGGCTTTGGCTTCAGAGATGTAAGTGCAGACCTTGCCATCGATCATGGTCATCTTAAGGTCATGGGTGACCTTGTTGCTGCCACTATCTGTCGGTCTCAACGCTTTTATTTCTTCTTTCATACTGTCTAAATGCTCATTGACAACCAGTTTGCTTTCTTTCATGAAGCTAAATCGCACGGGACGACAAAATGATGAAGAACAGGGTTTCGGGTTTTTCCATATGGTGTCACTGCCATTGATTAGTTTCAATGGAACTAATGATGTCATGAAGACACTAGAATCATCATTTTCACTGTCCATTGTCTGTTTATATCTGCTCTGGCTAGACGCACCGTCAAATCCCCATTTCGATATTAATATTAACTGTTTCTGTTCTACGCACTCAGGTAAACTGTCGAAGATTCTTTTGACTATTAAATCTAATAATCCTTGAAGAGAAATTTTTGCTGATGAATCCGTCACTGTTATTGTTTGTTTGGAAGGATAACATTGTAATTTCGCCTGTTGAACTTTGTAATAAGATGGATACAAATCTTTTACGCCTTCACGTATGGCTGTTTCTCTCAATGTTATATATTGCCACTTAGATAATTTTAAAGAGAGAAATATGCCAAGTGCCTTCTCGGGTGTGAAAACTTGCTTGGCCAACGATTGATGAATTAAATTATTGAACTTATCAGCAGCTCCTGGATTTGTCAACATGAATTCTAGTGCTGAAGCAATATTCTCCTTTCCTTCTTGTCTCATCTTTATGATAGCAGCATATGCTATCTCACTGGACTCACAATTTTCTTGATCTGTAATTCTCCTTCTTTTTTGTTTCTTTCCTAGATCTTGAAATGGTTTACGAGTTGGTGCCTTTCTTTTTGTCATTGTTCCAACTGATATTGCTGCTGATGTAGATGTGGAAGGTTGAGGAGATATGGCATTTACTTCAGAATCCACAATGCCTGAAGCAGCAGGTACTTTTATGCAACTAGGCCAATCAATATCAGTCTCAAGCCAGTTTTTGTGTTCCTTTAAGAAACACTCCAGTTTTCTGTTGGCTTGCTTCCATTTCCTTGTAATAGCTAGTGTAATCCTTCTGCAATATTCTTTTAATGTTAAATTATCTTCATCGGAGAGATTTAAGTTCAAACGAGAAACTACAGCATTATATAGTGCAAGGCTGTCACTGTACTTCCCCGAATTCTTCAAAATCATGAAGAAATCTAGGTAAGTAGATAAACTCTCCATTTTTTGCAAGCACAATTTCACTGTTAACACAAGGGGAAATCAATGTGAACTGAATAATTGTTCCCAATACTGCACTTTAAATACCTGTGAGATATCTGTACAGAACTAAATTAACCCTAATGATTATAACTCATTAGGCACCTGCACAGTGATTCTGTAAGTTCCTCTGGAGAACGATTAGTAATTAGCCTAAAAACCCTTCATTGTCATAATAAAACTTAAATTAGGTGATCAGTGATCACCTACCTATTAGTTAATAGGTAGGTACCTATTAGCAATAATTCTCGGTAATTGTTATAGGCTAAAAGGGTCAGGCTTCCGATAAAGTCGAGTATTTGTTGTCAACAATTTAAGAATTGTTTTTTTACGTATAAGATGCTGTTTTTCTGCTAGGTAGTATAAAAATCAATGACTAAAAAAGCGGCTCACGATGGCCTAGACTATTGTGCTATATATTCTTTGTTATATTATTCTAATGCGTAATTAAATTCATTTATAATCGTTATAAATGAAGAAATAAAAATAATAAAATTATTTTTATTTTTTTTCTTTTTCATCGCACCTCTGCCATAAAAGTGAAATATATCAAAAATTGGCAAAAAAATAGGAGATTTTTTGTGTGAAAGAATTCTTTTGCGCAAATATGCGATAGCTGAGATATTGAAGATTTTATGATAATTCCCATACAAGTATTTTGAAAAAAAATCAAAAGTCTATCTTCCACTATGTTCTATGACGTCATACCAATTATACCTCAAGGTCATGATTGTTTTAAACAATTCCAATCAAAAAATTTGACCAATTCGAAAAAAAAATCGAATGTCTATGAAAGCCGATTTTCAGCCCACTGTGCGCCGACACACGATGAGGCAGTCTGATTTAGGCGATACAACTAAGCGAATCGAAGTGAACTAGAAGTGCGATATCTGAGCGAATAGTAATCAGTGGCGTATTTGTGATTAAGTTTTAAGTGTTTTGTGTTTAATAAAGTTATCTAATTGTCTGATTGGTAGTAATTAATTTATCCCATACCCAGCTCGTAACAATACTATAAAATTTCAGATTATTTAGAAGATAAAAAAGCTTGGGATTGGGCTGCTCGCTCTGCTAAGCCTTGTGATAAAATCATAAAACTTGACATTTTTATTATTACCAGGTAAAATCATCAAAATAAATTATATTCAATGTGACATGATTACTTTGTAAAGTATTATAATATTTTAACTCGTAGTAGTTTATTAATCAATCAAACAACACTAGTGCACATACTTCCAAAGTTTATTAGGCAATTTTGTTAACACCAAGACTGACATGGAACTTAATAAAGAATAAAAATGGTTACAATTGAAATGTATGACCGCCATTAGTCTCTCAGTCGAGCCGGCAAATAATCTCTTGCGGCCCGAGTTCCGCCGACCAGTGTTGCCAATCGATGCCGCGGGGTTCTCACTCGCGGCGTCGCGAGAAATTTCGAAATCGCGCGTTACACTCTCCCCCTCCAAGTTAGGATCGCGTCCCGAGTCCAACTTGGGACTTAATTCACGGTCGCGCGGTCTCCCTCTGCGTCCCTTCGGCATAACCGGGGCTGCTGTATCTAGCGGAGTGGTCAACAGCGTTAAATCTGTGCTATGGTACTTCCCTATCACGTTATTCGAGAAGTCGGAAAGAACAAAGGTTGTAGGGCTAGTGATCTGCCTAACGCGATAGGGACCATCCCGTCTAGGCATGAATTTCCGTGTAATACCTTTTGATGCGTTACTCAGATTGTGACACTTGAGCAGAACTAAATCACCTACACTAATGTTTGGTTCTTTCTGGCGAGAGCTATCAGCTACCCTTTTGCGAATATCCTGATACTTCTCTACACGTTCCTTAATTTCAGAAAGAGATGAAATAAATGACCGCAAGTAGGGTGTGACTTGAGGAACGAAGTTTTCTTTATCTAGGATACTGCGGAGATCCCGACCAACATCAAACGGGGTTCGCAACTCTCGTGCGAATGTTAAATATGCGGGGGTTTTACCTGTGGTGGAGCACACGGCGCTGTTCATAGCAAACCTAACATTTGCCAAGTGCTTAGGCCAATCGGTGTGAGTTGTCTGAACTAACATGGACAGCTGTACCTTAAGGTCCCGATTCTTCCGCTCCGCGGGATTGGCCTCTGGATGGTACAACGGTATGAGTTCCTGCTTGACGCCCAACAGGTGCATGCACTGCTGCATGACAGCAGACACGAACTGCGTGCCGTTGTCTGAAACAACACGTCGTGGCAATCCGTATCGGAGGAAGTAATCCTCTAGGAGGATGCGGGAGCAAGCCTCTGCGGTAGCATCAACGAGTGGAAAAAGTTCAACCCACCTTGTTGCTACATCCTCTATAAGAAAGATCCATCGCTCCCCCTGGTCTCCAGGTGGAAGTGGACCAAATAAGTCGATAGCTAGGACTTCGCCTCGCTGTTGCAATACAGGAGTTTGTAATAAACCCGAGGGTTTTTGGTTCGTTGGTTTATAGCGAAGGCAATCAACGCATTTTTTTAAATAATCTGTTACGTACCTGCGCATGCCTGGAAAATAGTACCTCTCCCTTAGACGTTGGAGGGTCCTCTCTACTCCCTGATGGCCAGCGGTAGGAGAGTCATGGAGCTCCCTTAGAATCTCTTCCCGCATGGAGCTCGGCACCACCAACTGTGCGTCTTCTGCATCAAAATCAGGGTCATATCGATAGAGGACACCTTGAGACATTACGTAGCCTCTCTCCAACCATCGACTACAGGTAAGTTCGTCGGAATCTTCCAAATCCTGCATAATTTTATATAATTCTGGGTCGGCTATTTGTGCAGCTCGCAGGTCAGCTGGGCTGGTAGAAGGTAAGTTTATAACAACAGGACACAAACCATATTCCTCCATATCCCCTTCCTCGGAACATGGGGGGCGGCTCAACGTATCCGCGACCACGTTAGCCTTGCCTGGTGTATATTGATAGATAATATTAAAAGACTGGAGTTTAAGTGCCCAGCGGACCAGCCTACCTGAGGGTGTCGTCACCGTAAGTAGCCACTTCAACGGCTGATGATCACTCCTGACTATTACCTCGTGTCCGTCGATATACCCTCTAAAGCGCTCTACAGCCCAAACCACGGCCAAAGCCTCCCGTTCCGTGGTGCTGTAGTTTTTCTCCGCAGGGGTTAACAGACGGCTTGCGTACTCTATGGGCCGTTCCTCAACGCCCTCGCCCTGTAGGAGAACCGCACCTAACGCATAATTACTAGCATCCGTTCTGAGTATGAACGGCTGAGAGTAGTTTACCTGTATCAAAATAGGGGCAGAAGTGAGGCACTTCTTCAGTTCTTCAAAAGCGTTTGTTTGCTCTGACTCCCAAACCCAAGGCTGGTTCTTTTTAGTAAGGCGCGTTAGTGGCTCAGCAATAGCGGAGAAGTTAGGCACAAACTTCCGAAACCAGGAACATGTCTGCAGGTAAGTTCTTAACTGCGTAAGATTTTGTGGTGGCTTCATATCCACTATAGCCTGTACCTTGTCGTAATCAGGTGACACGCCCTCCTGTGTGATAACATGTCCAAGGTACTTTACCTTTTTCCTACAGAAGACACACTTATCACGATTCGCCCTCAAACTAAAAGTGCGCAGCTTTTCAAAAACGAAGTGCAGAGCTGCTACGTGACCTGAATACGTTTCAGTTATAAGGAGCAGGTCGTCTTGATAAGCCAATAGCGTAACATTCTCGCCTTCGATTTGACAGAAATCGCGGTTCAACGATGAGCGAAGCTTATCAATTAGTCGCTGGAACGTCGACGGCGCATTCTTGAGGCCGAATGGCATGCGTGTAAAGCGGTAAGTACCAAACGGTGTTTGAAAAGCCGTTTTGTCTTTGTCGCTCTCTTTCATTATTACCTGCCAGAAGCCACTCCGCAAATCGAGCGTGGACATAAAGCAGTTGCGCTTTGTCGACTGGACTAAGTCATCAATGAGTGGCATAGGGTAAGCATCAGTTTTTGTAACTGCATTTAATTTACGATAATCCACACAAAATCTTACCTTGCCATCTTTCTTCGGCACAAGAACAGCAGGGGAAGTCCAAGCAGACTCACACTCTTCGATCACACCTTCAGCGAGCATCTTCTCCAACTCAGCCTTCACAAGCTCCTTTTTAGCGGGCGTGAGCCTATACGGTGGAACTGATATTGGAGGATGGTCGCCCGTGTCGATGTGGTGCTCTGCATAGGGAGTTGGCCTCCCCTGTTCTGCAAAAATATCACTATTTTGCTGCAGCAAATCAGACAACTGCTGTCTTTGATCAGAACCCAGCATAAGCCCTTCATCATCACGCAAAAAATCAGCAGCAAATATATTAGTGTATGGCCTTGGACGCTCATACTCAATGTCAAATAAAACATGCTCACCTGAAAAGTGCCAGGTTGAAGAAGCAAAATCAAGCACAATGCCCGCTGCCACCAAGAAATCCATTCCAAATAGGGTCTCATTATTTTCCGCATCAGGAAAAATGGTAAACTGAAGTTTTACTGACCTTTCCGGGGTTATCCTTACTTCTAAAGTGGTAAGTAGAACTTGTCGAGTACGGGTGGAGCCATCTGCAAGCCTTACTCGTCGAGTCGTCTCCTCACAAGGATGCCGATGTGTCAGCAACAGCTTGTATAACAGGGCGCCGGCAACACTGCTCTTAGCGCCTGAATCCACCAAGCCTTTTCCTCGAACTCCTAAAATCTGAACACTCAAAGTTGGCCTTAACCTAGTCTGATGCTCATCTGAGACACTCCGAGAACCTTTTTTGTCAACAATACTAACTGTGGAAAATCGTCCCAAATTTTCCATGGACACCCTACCTTCGTTCCTCGAGGTCACCCTACTTGGTGAAGAATTAATATTTTTGTCACAAAAATTATAATTATTTATGGAAAAATGTCCTAGGTCTTCCATGGACACCCTAACATCTGATGTGGTCACCCTACTTGGTGATAATGGAACATTATTATGATTAACAGTGGAACAATGTTCACCAAAGTAATGCATCATAGGCATTTCGCAATTATTAGAATTATTATAACAAGCAACCGACTTACCATTGGATTTATTTACATTACTAGGTTTATAATCGGAGAACCCCATGACATCTATTGCATAGTGGTCTGCATTACACTTAGAACATTGTGACCTAGTAACACCTTTCGCATTACAACCATAACATGTTGGTACCCGATCAGTTTCTTGTGTATCATCATTCACTTTTAGTTTAAAACAATTGTCATGGTTGTGTCCGTGTCGCTTACAAAATGAACAAAACTTTTTCTTTGATGAAAATGAAGTAGCGTCGCTCGCAGGACGTGCAGTGGCGCCGGTGCTATTGCCAGGCGCGACCGGGTCCTTGCTAGGCGGGCCGCCGGCGTTCGACGCATTTTCTTTGCGGGGCTCTCGTGGCGTCGTTGTTTTCTTCGAGGGCGCTTCGCCCGTGCTTGCGGATGAACGCTGCGGCGTTCTAGGACGTCGACGCTGGTATTCATTTGGGACTTCGTCAGTTGCGTCTTCAATGTGTCTCGCCTTATGTAGTAACGTTTCGTATGACGTAATTTCATCACGACGTAGGCGCTCGCGAACACGATGGTGTAGAAGTCCATAGACCATATCTAATTGTACTTTAGTGCTGAGGTCACCGACTGGAAGCCGAGCAAACATAGCTCGAGCTTTTGCGACAAATATTTCTGTCTTTTCACGACCTTGTGACGTATTGAATAACTCCCGGTAGATTCTATGAGGCGGACGAGTGTCACCGAAAGCGCTTCGTAGTGACGTCACAGCTTCGCTCCAGGAGCTGATGGTAGATTTTATGCCCTGCCACCAGACAGCTGCATCTCCAGTTAACAGCATCGATAAACCTCGTAGGGCATTGTCATCTCCTACATAGGCACATTCCTTATAGGATTCCATGGCGTCGACGAAACCATCCAAGGAGTCGTCAGGCGCTCCGCTGAACCGCGCTGTACATTTAGCGAAGTTTCCGGAAACGGGAGCGGGCGCAGGCGCCGCGGCCGGCGTTGTGGGCGCCGCCGCCAGCGTCGCTGACAATGACTCGCGACGAGTCTCGTGTTCGAGGACACGGTCAAGTAGGCGTTCGAATGCTGCGGTTTGAGTTTGCTGTAGCGCCGCCATGATGGACGCCATGTCGTCGGGGGTGAAGCTTGACCTCGCCGTCGGCTGTGTGGAAGGTGCTTCTGCGGTTTCATCGACGGCATCATCAAAACCGGATTGTCGACGTGATTGACGGCGTGTACGTGTCATTATCGTGGGTCGTACTCTGTGTATTTTCAATGAGTAATTCACAACTGTCACACACAGTCCCGCGCTTGGGCAGCCAGTTTAACTCGTAGTAGTTTATTAATCAATCAAACAACACTAGTGCACATACTTCCAAAGTTTATTAGGCAATTTTGTTAACACCAAGACTGACATGGAACTTAATAAAGAATAAAAATGGTTACAATTGAAATGTATGACCGCCATTAGTCTCTCAGTCGAGCCGGCAAATAATCTCTTGCGGCCCGAGTTCCGCCGACCAGTGTTGCCAATCGATGCCGCGGGGTTCTCACTCGCGGCGTCGCGAGAAATTTCGAAATCGCGCGTTACAATATATTATTTTAATTATTGTGAATGTGAGGACTATGTGGATATTATTATTATTTTTCTGCTAGTTTTAATGAAGGTCTGGTAGTCTGAGTAGTTTATGCGGCCTACCCAAATGTCCTTTCTTTGGTATTGTTCGTCGAGTTGAGCTCCCCTTGATAGTTACAGCGCCTCATTGAGGCGTCTGTCAAAACGGCCAGGTCGGTCAAGCGCCTCAATAAAGCGCCGTATTCCCGGTCAAAAAAAACGCGCCAAATTGCCTATAGAAACTATATCTTCCTGCTCTAACTTACACAGAGTGTAGGGAAAAGATGAGGAAAGCAATATAACATCACATGTTAAACGTCTGAAAACGATTCGCACCGGAATGATCGTTTTAAACAATCTATGGTGAAAACGCTAGTCAAAGATGGCGACGGATGCGTTTCGGCGTGTTTACATTTAGATTTTGTTGATGTTGTAAATGTTTGTTAGGTTGGGTGATAATTTTAACAGTTAACACTCTGTCTGCGATAACATGTGGCGATAAGCTACGATAATACTGCTTTGTTTGAGTCTCTACAGATAAAAATTGGTACATGCAAACTATTTTTGGTTCACAGTGTCGGGTTACTGTATTCATGATAACAACATAAATACTTTTTGATATATTTTTGAAGTGAAAACTTCTTTAGTGGCGTTGTGCACTTTTTTTGTAAAGGGTAAAAAATGTTAAACTCGCGTCAGGACACGTGACCTGATCGAAAATTCGTAAGACGATTAAAAAGACATCAACGCGTTGATTGCCGCGATGCCGATTTTTTTTCAAGTTTTCACTTCTCTTATTAAGTTCTTTTTGACGTTAAATCGGAAAAAAACCCCGTCCCCCTTTCTTTTTTTTGGGTGTCCCCGTCCCCTTGAGTTTACATTAAAATTATCAACTATAAAAAAAAAACTGTATTCATTTTTAATGTGTTAATAATAATAATAATAGTTCTTTATTGACATAATAAGTTACACAAAATTGTTTGAAGCCTCTGACTACCGAACTAGGTGAACCTGTATGTCAGGAGTCAGCGCCCTCTCCCATATTTATTTTAGTTAGCTTATTTCATTACGATTCCAACGACATAAGTTTTATAAACAGCTCGCATACAAAACTTTTGAGATATCGTCATTTTAATCTCAAGTGGTCTTGTTTCGTGGTGCTTGGCCTCGCCCCGGAATGCGACTTGAGAATTTTAACCCCGGAGGAGGTTGAACTCCACAATTACAGACAAATGCTTGCACTGACTGGATAGGGCTACTCAAATCTGTGTGGTTCTTTCCTCAAAAGACTTTACACTAATCTACATGGTCCTCATATGGCCTGACCGAGATTATGTCTGGACTTTAAAAGAGACTGAGTTTGTTTCGGCCTTTCTTCTCATTCTCTTATTTTTAATATTTTACGCCACTGCAAGTCCATCACATTGCCATTATAATATTCATCCATCGTGCTCAACTTCCTTAAAATATGTCGGTCGTAGCGATCCAATACCTGATCCTCAAATTTCTTTGATTACAATGGAACAATGGATTAGAAAAATTTAAGGTGTTTCAAACATGTACGGTTGGGACGAAAAAACTGCTATATTTAATTGTTCCTCTAAATTAAAAGGCTATGCGTGGCGGGGTGTATTATTCCCGAATGCGACACCCAGGTTATTGATGGCAAAGTTGTCACAAACGTAATTAATAAAAATAATATAATGAGGTCATAAAACTAACGCGCAACCGATGTGTGGCGCGAGTGACGATTACGGTCACGGACGATAATAATAAATACAAAATAATAAATTCATAATATATAATTAGTTAATTACCTAGAGCCAAATGTTGTGACTGACCTTAAATGTTTACTGCACGATTATTCTGATTGTTTTTCGGGTAGTGACAATAAAAATGGAAAATTTTTAGTCCAAATGAAAGAAAGAAAGAAAATACGTTTATTTAGAACAGACCATAAAGCACACATTATAATTAAACAGCAGATAAAAAACATTTAAAAAAAAACAAATAAAAAGTGTAAAGGGCTATATAAGACAATTAGCATGGGAGTGTGCCTCACGGCTGCGCCAAAAAGGCCCAGTTCAGCAAAATTGCCAGACAACTAAGTGCCAAACGCTGGTTTTCAACTGGACCTGAGAGTGTAATGCAACGGATCTAAATCAGTTTTATGATGTAACTGACTCTGTGTATGTATACTTATATAAAATAGATTTGTGTCCCATAAAAATATACCTAATGAATATGTAGGTACTTACATAAATAGTGTGATTGTGCTTAACATTTCAAAACAATACAAACAAAGACTGACAAATAAATGAGTAAATGAGACGGACGCATGATAGACCAGTGTTAAACATGTAAATAAAGATATCCTTTGAAACGAGTCAGAACAAAAAAACAGTTTTGCACGATGCCAGACTTTCATGTTCCAACACATTGTCATAATTCATTCATGGTTAACTCACAAGTCGGCAGGCACTTACATACATCATATAATTGAGACATTCAGTGTGATCATATCCAGCTTCCTTTGCGCTTCTATGAGGTACGGCCGTAAGCGTCGTCTAAAAGCGTCTATTGTGTTAATTACCCTAATCGGTGGTGGCAGATTATTCCATATTTTTGAAGCCGCATAACGAAAGCTGCCTCTAAAAGCGGCTGTACCCTGAGACTGAGTCGAAAGTTGTTGTGAGCATTGCTTCTCCCGCATTCTCGTCTACTTGTAACCCAACTTAGCTTATTGAATAGGTAGTCCGGTTTTTGATATTTATTACACCGAATAGAAGGCAAGCCAAGTGTAGTTTGCGTCTAGACTTCATTTTCAGAGTAAAGTGCTTGTTAAGGAAAGGTGTTACTTGGCTTCTGCAAGGAATATTGTAACAGAACCGAGCATAAGCGTTCTGTACGCTTTGGATGAGGCGGTCTGTACTCGAGCTAATAGTCGCGGGCCGTAAACCGTGTCAGCGTAGTTCAACCTAGACAGAACCAGGGTTTCCACTAGCTGTTCTCGTAGTCTTTCGGATAAATAAGGCCTAATATTATATAGAACCTTTAGGTTATAAAAACAGTTTCTAACCGATTTCGCCACTTATTTCTCAAAACGAAGGTCCTTGTCCACAATAACACCTAGATTCCGCGCTTCATACACTCGCTCTATTGGTTCACCCATAAGTTTAAAATCAAATGTCACAGGTAGTCGAGCCAACTGCTGTCTCGTGCCAAGTACCATATATTTAGTTTTTGTTGGATTTAACGACGGGCAGTTCTCCTCTGACGGGACAGCGATTCTTTGAAGATCATCGTTAAGGTCTTTAATGACACTATCGTACTCATCAGGCCTAAAGGATATAAAGATCATCGTTAAGGTCCTTAACGGCACTATCGTACTCATCAGGCCTAAAGGATATATACAGTTGGACAATGCAAAAATGCACATTGAATTAACTAATACGAAGCTTATTTATTACCGTCCATATCGAATGTCTTTAGGAGACCGGGAGAAAGTCCGCGATATTGTATCAGACTTATTGAGTAAAGGAATTATGGAGGAATCAAATTCCTCATATGCTAGTCCCGTCATACTGGTCCCCAAAAATTCGGGTGAAGTACGCATGTGCGTGGATTACCGTGCATGAAATAAAATTACTGAAAAGGAACGGTATCGTATAGGCCTGTTATCCAAGCGGCGCATTTCCATCTGTCTTGATATTAAGTCAGCCTGTCATTGCATTCAAATTGCTGATTACGATATACAGCGTTCATAACACCGGATGGGCACTACCAGTACACGCGTATGAGCTTTGGATTGGTTAATGCACCGTCAGTGTTTCAGCGTGCAATGAACAATATTCTCGGTTGTTCACATTTCCAATGCGCGACAGCATAGTTAGATGATATTCTCGTTTACGCTGAAAATTATGATGATGCATTGCACCGTCTCAAAGCCAATTTGGAGAAAATACGGGATGCTAATGTGACACTTAGGTTAGACAAGTGCTCTTTCTTAGTTTCAAGTATACAGGGCGTCCCACGGATATGCCACATGGAGGGAATACACCTTGAATATTCTAGATGGAACATTTTACTGAAAGAAGTCATTATTTGAATTTAAAAAACAATTTAAACTTCATTCATAGATATTTAAATAATTACATGGTTGAACCAGGAATTGAACCCGTTACATGAGATAAATAATCACCCTGTAGCTTTATCATACCGATTTATCATAAGGATTCGTTTTTGCTAAATAACATAGTGTCAAAAAAAAAGGAAGACCCTGAATTTTTAACATTTTTAATACAAAATTAATCAATTTATCAAATGCTCTAAATGAGTCCCTTCCTTTTGAATACAAAGTCGCACTCTTTTGATTATTTCGCTCCCTGTCGATTTTTTATCTTGTTGTGGTGGATATTTAGAATATATGAGCCGGAGCCCCATCTTGACGAAAAGTAAGGTTTTGTCGTTCTGCAACCGGAACATTACTTATCTCATTTCTCAAAATCTCAAGTATTAATACCTTTCCATATTCAAATGCCCTTCGTAAAAATGTATTAAGAGGACCCGGTTTTTTACAATCCCACACCAACAATTGAACGAAAAACGCACTTGATTATTAGTCTCGCGGATACGTAAGGGATTCTGCCTGGATCAAATGCAATTATTGTGTCGGTTGTACATACCATTATTGCTGAAGTTTGTCTCGTCTGACCAGATAATATTATTTAGAAAATACTGATCCTCTCGATTTCATGGCAGAAAATAAGTCGTCTTTCAGCATCACCGGGCAGTAATTTTTGTACTAATCACCCTTCAATGTAACTTTTGAATTTGTATTTTTTAGTACACGGTGTATTTTTCTTTTCGAAATTTCGATTACTTCTTCACCTTCCCTCACTGAACTTTTAGGATTTGCCTCAAAATATATCAAAATGTCGAGTTCATCGTCAGTGTTTATCATTTGGTGCTGCGGTTGTGGTAAGCGATGAACAAATCAACCAACCGTTTCATAATAAATCGAGATGGTGTATTTCTATCAGGATATCTTTCGCGGTACCATTGTAAGGCTAATATTATGTTTTTGTGGTTCAAAAAGTATGCTTCCATGAAATCAAAATTATTTTGATACGCCATGGTTATATAAAAAAATCACAATACAATGCAAAAATCCTACAATGAAAATCACATAAAAAAAGAATAAAAGTTTGATGATGGAACACATTTTTGAATTATTTCTTTATAATCAGCCAGCCGCATTGCGATGGACAAAATAATTTACACGTCTTTCGGCTCAGGATACGGCTCGATTTGTTGCATACAACCAGGTTCCTACTAATTACGTATCTCTTTAACATTTAATCATGGACTTAAATTATAATAGGGAAATGATGCGTACTTCTCAAGTGGGTACATTTATTAGTAATAGGTTCTTATTATAATGTCAGTTGTATGTCCTTACGGCAATGTCAGCTTTTCATTTTTCTGAACAAAATTTCCCATCAAATGTTAAAATTCATGGTCTTCCTTTTATTTGTGACACTATGTTATTAGCAAAAAATAATCCTTGTAATCCTTTCGATCGGTATGACAAAGCTACAGGGTGATTATTTTTCTCGTGTAACGGGTTCGAGTCCTGGGTCAACCATGTAATTATTTAAATACATATGAATGCAGTTTAAATTGTTTTTTAAATTCAAATAATGTCTTCTTTCAGTAAAATGTTCCATCTACAATATTCAAGGTACTTTCCCTTCATGTGGTATATCCGTGAGACGCCCTGTAGAGTATTTAGGGCATGAGGTGTGTGATGGCGAAGTCAGGCCGTCCAAGTATAAGCTCACTGCAGTTCATAACTGCTGTGCTTGAAAACGTACACCAAGTACGTTAGTTTATGGGACTGGCATTTTTTTTTGGGAAGTATGTGCCTAATTTTGCCAGCCTCGCTCGTCCTATCACTATCCTCACGAAAAAGGACCAACCATGGGTACGAGGTGACGAACAGTATCTTGCATTCCACCGCAATAAATCACTTTTAGTAAAACAATAAGTGTTGGCGTTGATTAATCCGGATTATGAAACCCAAATTAATACAAACGCGTCCAAAATAAGCTTAGGTGGAATATTGCTTCAGAAGCATCCGAACGGTGCGTAGAAAACAGTCGCATATGCGAGTAGACAGACTACGTCTATCGAACAAAAGCATCACAGTTTCGAATTAGAGACGTTGGCTGTTGTCATGAGTCTGAAAAAGTTTAAGGTATACGGGTCAGGTTTAAAATTTGTTTTAGTAACTGATTATAGCGCATTATGCTGGACATGGACCAAACGTGATGGCTTGAAGTCCAAGGCTTTGCAGTCTTGGTCGCGCACCCAACCGTGACAGACGTGTATTGTCGACAGCGCTAATTATCGAGAAAAATGACGGACGTACTAAAGTGCAATTTGTATGACATTGTAATCGAGATGTTATCATATATCCAGAATAAAGTTTTGGTTATTGACGAAGTGACGTTGGTGCAAATTTGTACATCGGCATTCACCAGAACGGAGATTAAAAAGTCGAAATCATTTCTATTCGATTAAATTCGTAGTGACTTGCAAAAAAATGTTGGTAAAAACAAAGGCAAGGAGGAACGAGATCTAGCTGATATTATGAAATTGTTTAGAACTCATCCAGAAGAACCTCCAGCGTTCGTGGCACGGCAACTGGAAAAGTTACCACACATCCCCTTTGACCATCTGGATTGCACAAAACTTCTAAAAGATCTCTTGCGAGTGCAATCCTCAATTGATGAAATAAAGTCAACTTATGCTACGCTGGATCATCTGAGTGCATTTAAAGTTGAAGTTAGTCAACTGAAAAATTATTCACTCCCCCTACAACCGTGTCTAAAGTGAATACAAAGCGTGGTGCCTGGTTATTTGATAGTGGCCCTGTAGGATTATCCTATCTACACGATTCTCAAAACAACAGCGATTGTGACACGAATAAAAGTACACCCCAATATTGAGCAATTAAGTGGGTACCGAGCGACGACCAGCGACACCGGGGATACCGTTTGAAACAGGTGTAAAAAGCTACTCGGTGGTATCAAGTACGGCGGCGTCGACGTCACCGCGCTCGAGCTCAATAGAACGAGTAACGGAACGTCAGCTGACTGCCACTAATAACGCTAGCGACAATAACAGCTGTTTAATGAAGCGACCGCATTTGGAAAAAACATCGAACGTTGATATCGATGGTGAAGGTTGGCGCAAGCTTTCATATCGAAATTATTCATATTTCAAACAATAAAACTATCGTTACCTAGGAAAATTGGGCATAGCAAAAGATGAGAATTGCAATTTCAAAGCTGCTGACAAGAAAGTTCATTTAATTATAACGAATATTCACAGTGAAACAGAGGATGACATAATTAAATATATTCGCAGTAAGAGTCGAGAAACTGTATCCGTCGAGAAAAGAATTATGGAGAAAGAGAAAAGCCACAACGCATATAAATTCTTAGTCTCTGAACCAAAATTATCTTTGTACCTAGACGAGAATATATGGCCTAAAGGTATGACATCGTAATCGAGATGTTATCATATATCCAGAATAAAGTTTTGCTTATTGACGAAGTGACGTTGGTGCAAATTTGTACATCGGCATTCACCAGAACGGAGATTAAAAAGTCGAAATCATTTCTATTCGATTAAATTCGTAGTGACTTGCAAAAAATTGTTGGTAAAAACAAAGGCAAAGAGGAACGAGATCTAGCTGATATTATGAAACTATTTAGACGTTTTATGTATTATAAACGCCGAAATCCGAGCAGAATGTTATCTGTGGACGATCAAAGTAAACATCGTAATGGATAGATGTACATATAACTTCCCCATTTTCAACTGTAAAAACGTAAAACGCTCCGTGGATAGTATTAGGGAGCTATGTAACACATCTGATCTTATTGCTTTACAAGAAACATGATTGCTGCCGGATGATTTTCTATATTTAAGCACGATAGACAGTGGCTTCGGATACGTGGACACATCTGCAGTCGACACGTCTGGAGGCCTACTACGTGGGAGGCCGTATGGCGGGATCGCTCTGTTGTGGAGACGCAGTGTATTCCAGCAAGTGTCAGTGTTGCGGTGTGATAATGCATGTATCTGTGCTATCAGGATAACGACAAGTGATCGGCCGGTGATTGTGATGAGTATTTACATGCCTACGAATGCGGTGGACAACCTGTCTGACTTTACAGAATGCCTAAGTATGCATATGAGCGAAATATTTGACGAATACGATATTAAATCAGTTGACATTTCTTTTGACACAGCCGGGTCAATCTGTAATTCTGAGTTGCCACCGAAAAGTATCGTTGAAAATTCCAGTACGTGCATTGATCCAATTAACCACGACATGCGAAGTAAAGAGACCTCTTCCACCTCGGATCTAAAAGTATCAAGTATACATGCAACTAACAAGGAGCCCGCTAATCTAAGTCTGCAATTGACGTCAAAACCACAAACTAGAACTCAAACAAGTGCTACCCAGAGAGTTGATAATTTTCATCATCCGTCGGGTTCCGTTTTATACAATTTTAGCTGCATTCATATTTTATTATGATACAATATTTTTATCCCATAGTCGGCCATCCTGTCTGTCCTCAGACATCCACACTAACGTTCATCACTAGCTTTCAACTTAAATTTAACTTAACTACTAGTACAGCATTACAACATCAAAGTAACAACATAACATTATCAATATTCTGCTAAACATGTTTACACACTGACATTTATAATTGTAGTAGGTATAGTACCTGCAGATACAGATCTCTTAATTATAATAAACTATGCTAAGCTAACATCGTAACAGTACATGGTGTTAACAAAGCATGGCACACATTCATTCATTATTTATTCATTCATTTATTATTTCTTTATTTTTTTACTTTCGGAACTTTGTTTATTTTGCTAACTTTAAAATTATGTATACACGATGACATGAATATTTACTTTGTGAAGTATAATATTATTATTTTTTATTTTAATTAATTTAAGTTATTTGGAATTCCTTGAAAATGATCTTCCTAACTTATTGCAAGAGGTGCCCGAGGTGGAGAGAGAATCATATTGGTTGCAAAATGACGGCTGTCCTGCGCATTATGCTGTATCTGTTCGTGCATATTTAAATAGGACATACCCAAACAGATGGATTGGCCGTCTGGGGCCAATCTTATGGGCCCCACGTTCACCAGATCTAAATCCACTTGATTTTTTTTACTGGGACTGTCTTAAGGAAGAAGTTTACGCAAAGCCGATCCATTCCTTGGAAGATTTACGTAGCCGTGCCCGGGCAGCCGCATCGAAAATAAGTGATCGACGCCACAGAACATATAAAGGAGGTTAGAAGGGCCTTGTGGGCGGGGCACGCGCGCCGCGGTTATGAGCAAATGCTCAATATCAACCGAAATTTATTTTACCGGCCAGCAATCGCGATCTTGTTTTGACAGCGTACGTAAGCTCCGCAAAAATATTAAATTATGCCGTCTTGCGCTATTATAACGTGTCGGAAAAGAAGTCAGGTGTGTAGTGTAGCACGAGAAGGGATTTCTTTCCACCGTTAAGTCCAAAAACCTTAAAATACTTGTGATATTTGTAATTTTAACATTACCATTATGAAGTTTGTAGACAAAAACGATATAATCGCAAGCAGACGAATATTAATACATTGCTTGCAATAGATGGGTACCATTTTGCACTACGTGAGCGATCGCGCAATGTATTACGTTCACTCCGAGAGTCCCGAGTACCAAACCAAAGGTTCAATTCCACGATATCTAGGTATATCGATAGTGCTGTGCCAATTTGTAAACAATGTCGATAATTACTATGATACAATTGATTATTATCAATAGTACACTTTATAACTAAAATAATATTATTAATTACGACCAATATTATGAGGTTTTTGTATTTTTTTTTGTATTTAAGTTTTATGTAATTTTTCAATTGAAACTGACATATTATGATTTAATATGTTTTAGGTTTGCAACAGATCCAGGTATAAGAAAACTGTGGATTGAGACTAGTAGAATTGATTGGATCCCTCAAATGTAGCACAATTTGTTCGCAACATTTCGATGATGATAATTACATAACAACAAAGTCAGGGAAAAGAAACTTAAAATCAGGCGCTTATCCGCAAAAATATATCGTTATGTGTTGTTCATTAAGTAAACTGATTTTATGTTTTAGAAAATTTTATTTTAGTCTCGTCAATTAATCAGCTTTTTGTCTAAAAATGGCGACATCAAAATCATCTTTTATATTATTTTTTATAAAACTTCTGGTTGAAAACGAAGGAAATTGAAAATTATGCCTTTTTCCTTACGTTTTTTTTTATACTTCTTTGATTACTTTTTTTTTAACGTGGTATAATCATCAAATGAGTCCTCCCACCCAGGGCAGAGCAGGAGGGACTGTCAGACTCATACTGACTAAAATCCACAGTGTCCTTCAATAGCCCTTTACGTACCGGGGTCACGGTAAATCATAAGTATATTAGTGTTAGATTGCATTTCATTTTGAAAAACTCCAATTTAAAAGAGAGCCGGCGTATGCTACTTAATAAATACTTATTATTTCAGGGACAATACTTATTTTTTCTTTTTGAACGCGATTAGCACCAGAAATGTAAGGTTGAGAGGCAACCCACTATCTCTAAACAAATAAAAAACATGGATTATTATTTACCATGTTTATTATTTGTTTATTAGAGAAAGTCATCAGTCCATTGGGAGGACTCATTTGATGAATATACCACGATAAAAAAAGTCATCAGTCCATGTTAATAATTAAATTGGTTTTAAAATTCAGTTTGTATTTTTTATTTGTTTCTATATTCGCATGAATACATGTTTACAACATGCATTACAGAGGTCCACATAGTCCACAATACTTGTAAAGAAAGAAGCAAGATTACATTAATGTTATCGATATCAATAATCGACAGTTGGTCGCCTACCATACATGAGCTTTTACGCGTGTATGAGTGTACGTCAAACGCAGAGATTGCGTTAGTGTGAAAACCAATAGCAAACTCACGATCTAAGTGCGTGTTGTTTATTTGTGTGCGTAATCCGCGTAGGCATTGGTCTCTTGCTTGTAGTGAAGTTAAAGAGTGGGAGACAAACGGCGACACGCGTTCTGATGCAAATCCTAAACTATTTCCTTTCTAACCTCTTTTATATGTTCTGTGATCGACACTCTACGCGACTGCTTAGGAGAGCATTTATTCGTAGATGTAGAGCCTGTATCAGAGTGGGTGGCAGACAGTTTGAACTTTTATTGTAATTAATAACGAATAAAGTGTTACTTATGTCAAATGTTGTTTTTTATTAAAATCCCAATGGTCAGGTACATTAAATGTAAATAAATATTCCGATATTGCTGTTGTTTAACCAAAATTCACACCTTTTCTACATAAATAGCAATAATTCAGAATTTACATTAGATACAATAATGATCGATACCATTTTGAAATCGCCTTAAGCACATAATATTTTAAAATAATTGGTCACTTGTGTTTCGATACTTTTTTTTAAAGTTACGGATGCTTAAACTTTGTCAAATTAAATATTTTTCGCAAATTTTTCCCCAGAACAAACATTCAAGTAGTTTAAAAAAAAAAACCGTGTAATAGTAGTCATACAATTTATTGCCTATCTATCAGCTCAGTTAACGTAAATTACTATAACAATAAAAAATCGAAAGAATTCCTTAATTTGTGGCCGTGGTGTATAAAAATGTAAAATAAAGTAACAAAAAACACCGATTATTATTAAAAAAATCATATATTTGGTAAAACCTGTTTTTTTATTTTTTTGTATTTTTTTCTGAATGGCC
The DNA here is from genome assembly GCA_916610215.1 of Omphaloscelis lunosa. Classification (NCBI taxonomy): domain Eukaryota; kingdom Metazoa; phylum Arthropoda; class Insecta; order Lepidoptera; family Noctuidae; genus Omphaloscelis; species Omphaloscelis lunosa. The sequence goes on along the minus strand of OU744263.1, from coordinate 20,607,281 downwards.
ATTAGTTTTACCATGACGCATTTTAAGGCTGTCCATTAATTACCGGACACCCTGTATATATATATATATATATACATATATATTTATTTATTTTTCTCCTCAGTTACTTTTAATGATAATCTGGCAGTTGTGAGTACTTTATGCAACCTACCCAAATGTCCTTTCTTTGGTATCGTTCGTCGAATCATTGAGCTCCTTTTTTAAGTTCTGAGTTGAGCTACACGATTACTGACAAATGCGTGCATGGAATGGACAGGTCTACTCAATTCTGTATGGTTCTTTCCTCAAAAGACCATTTCAGACACAAATCTACATGGTACTCAAATGAAATGCTCTGACCAAGATTATTTCCTGGTTTTTATATACACATTGACATTAATGAATTTTATATATACAACGACATGAATATTTACTTTTAAAGTATTATATTATTTAAATTTTTGTGAATGTGAAGACTATGTGGGTCATTCCTTTTTCTTTTTGTTTTGTTTTTAATTTTTTTTCAGTTACTTGTAATTATAGTCTGGCAGTTTGAGTAATTTATGCGGCCTACCCAAATGTCCTTTCTTTGGTATTGTTCGTCGAATCGTTGAGCTCCTTAAATTCTGAGTTGATCTTCACGATAACTGACAAATGCGTGCACTGACTGGACAGGCCCTCTCATTCTGTGTGATGCTTTCCTCAAAAGACCACTTCAGAAACCAATCTACATGGTCTTCACATGATCTGACCAAGATTATGTCTGGACTTTAAAAAAGACTGTGACCTCTGAGTTTGTTTCGGCCTTTCTTCTCAGAGTAGTCAGATAGAAAACGCCGACCTCATCTAGTTTTTAAAATATGATTGACGTGTAAAAGTGTTTGTACAAACCTATTTACAGAAATAAAATCATTTATCATTTATCACAACTTTTCACACACAAACCTGAAACAAGACGAAGTTAACTAGCAACTCTCACGTTTTAGGTTTTAGAGTTGACACCTGGCCACACCTTCATGTAATCTGCTGAACGAGAGGTTACCCCAGGGCCTTCAGTATGGGATCGCAAGCCGATTTCCGGCCACCGTAGGCGCGGGCTTGCGGACAGTGAGCAATGGGTAGCTCACCGTCCGATAAGGACCAGGCCCGGGTCGACAGCGCATTGTGTTCCACGCGCGCCTCAAAGGGATGTCAGCAGAATTGACGGGGTCCGCTAGGGCCGATGCCTGCCGGGGTTGCGAAGAAAACCGAAAGGGAGATCGTGGCCCCCGGCAACAGGGCAACCGAAAGAACACGGGTGGGTTTTAGTCAGTAAGCGAGAGAAGTTATTTGATAATTACCCGCCCGAAAAAAAAAAGGGCCTTCAGTATCAAGGTCGAGCTTTTTCATATCATATCTGTTGTTCCCCTTTACTTTTACAACTTGTTAGGGCCCTAGATATCTGGCTTTCAGCTTCATTCCTGTGCCAAACTGCGTGCGTTTAATTGCCACTAAATCTCTTTCACTGTACTTGATACTTTCTTTTCTCTTCCTATTGAAATTTCTTATGTTTTCTTCCTGAACTTGTAAAATCTGTCCTTTAGCTTTCTCTCTTAGTTTTTCTCTCTCCTCTGAATAACTTTCTCTTACTTCCTCTAAAAGTAAGTTATAATTCTCTATGTCTTCCTTCATTCTCATCTAAGTCCCAATCAATAGTTAATAGGGTGTAGTATTTATGCTTCGCTGAAAAGTACTATTTAGAGAACGTTGTAGTCTCCTTGCATGCCTGTACCACAGAGCAGGGTTTCTATGCACACCTTTGTAAGTACGGAGATTATAGTAGGATGAACCCTTTCCACTTGACCATTTCCTTTAGGCACTCCCGTCGTAATTTTGATGTGTTGTATGTTTTCTTGTTTACAATACTCTTGAAACTCATTGCTCGTATAAGCTGTTCCTCGATCAGTTATAAATCTAGTCTGATTGCCAAAATGTTGTTGGTGAGTTTTCAACTTATGTATCAATTGTTTCTTTACTTGTGGTACCTTAAGTGGGAAATACCCAAACTTCGTGAATGTGTATACAATCGTGAGAATATGGTTATACTGCTTCTTCGTCTCAGTCATTGGACCGATGTGATCCAAATGAAGTGTATTCAGCGGCGACTCTTCCTTTTCAATCGGAGTTAGGAATCTTTCTTGTTTTCCATCTTGACGCGTAGCTAACAAACATGGAATGCAACTTGTAATAAACTCTTCAACTTTCTTATCAAGGTTCTTGATAAAATAGTTTTTACTTATTAATTCAATCATCTTTATTTTTGAAAAATGTCCATTTGCATGAGCCCGTTTTATGATTTCATTTTCCATAGACTTTGGGATCACTAAATGCTTTTCCATTCCTTTGTACTGAAATCCATTATCAATATAATAATCACCATAAGTTTTCTCCTGTAAAATCTCTAATATAGCTTTTAGACCATCATCCCACTGTTATGCTCGTCTGATCTCATCGTGCAGGGTTACTACTGCTACATATGTATTTCGACTTAACGCATTAGCATGCTTTATCCTCGTTCTTGGCCGATGTTCAACAACAAAGTCAAACTCCTGCAGAAGAAATGCTCACCTTGCAACCCTCGTACTCAAATCTTTTTTCTTAAGTGTCATCTGGAATGCTTGGCAATAATGCTTGGCAATCAGTTACAATTTTAAATCTTATACCAAACAAGTAGTGTCAAATTTTTTTTACCCCGTCTATAATAGCCAGACTTTCCAGTTCATAACTGGTATACTTTTATCCGCATCATTCGTTTTAAGACTCATGAAATATCGATACCAGAAGTCTCAATTAATGTAAGGGACAAAACACGGTTTTTCAGGAGAGCCAAAAACGATTTTACTTTTTGAAATCTGTCTATAACTTTTTATTACCGTCTGCTCCAATTTTAATTGTGTCAGAGCAAAGTTTCTTAGAATTTCCTCTTCTTTCACGCAAGATTTAAGAATACCCAGCGGTTTAAAATATAGTATGTCCTTTACATTAAAAAAATATGTTTATGTAACGTAAGGCACAACCCTTACGTTACTAATATTTTATGTGTAAACCGTCAAGTATAGTGTTAGCAGCAAGAGCAATAGAAAATTATACGTAATTCTATTGTAAAGGACTTTTACGGTGTTGCAATTTGATGTAACTATAGATTATCTACTAAAATTATGGTATTTTAACACCATGGAAATAGGTTCTTTGCATGATTAATGTTAGTTTCAGCTTAGCTATAACAGATTTAAATGAAATTTAGGGATACAAAAATAAAACGATTTATTGTTAATATTTTTTTTTTCGACTTTTATGTCTGCGTAATTATTATAAATTCAACACACTAATCAGTCTACATATAAAACTTTTTGTTAAGTTTAAATAAATGTTCTAAAAGTAACAGTGTTTTAATTAACAGTCATACACACCTAGTTATCAATGTAAAAATAATTATGTATAATTGTCTCCATGATCTCTTTTAATTAACAGTCCTACAAACTCTGTACTTTTTATAATTACGTTTAATTAGCTTTATAATAATAATCACCAAATGAATAAAAAAAAAATGTTTTCTCAAACTTAATCAACAGTCTTATTTATTAAGTAATTGAATGAATGTACTGGAAACGAAAGATAGATGAAAAAATATGAATTTCCTGAAAGATGAATGAATAAAATAATATAAATGATATGAATATTAATGTAAGAAATTTATATTATTACAAGAATAATTAATTAGGAATGGGCAGACAGATTATGATGATAACTATTAGTAAATTAAACTATTTTAATGGTGAAATTGAAATGGTTGGAGTGACTTTTTGTATTTGGTATTTTATCTAGTTATCATCATCAGCTGTCATCACATCTTCATCGTCGTCGGTTTCATTGAGGGTATCGTTAACTGGCAATTTATTTGGAAGGTTCAAATATTCACCATGAAATCTTTTTGGTATTATACCGGTGTCGCACAATTTTTTGAGGTCATTGTATTTTGGAATGGAAATTGGGAGCCTCTCTTTATATAGAGGCGGCAAATTATCTGTGTTCCTTTGACTTATGTCATTACTAGTACTTTCAGCTGCAGATTCATATTTGTTATCTATATTTTTTTTATTTTATCTCTAACAGCACTTCTTTTCCCAATCCCTTTACCCTTTCTTCTTGCGTTAAAATTCTTTGGAGGTAATTCTTTGGAGAGTTCTATGTCGTATTACCAGTCGCTAACATTGTATATTTAACTTCAATTTTCGTCAAAGCATTTTTTTTAAATGTGCACACTCTTATGTTTTTCATACGCAGATCTTTATTTTTAAGAGTAGCTTGAGTGAATGAATCCGCCAGATTCTGGAAGATAATGAAATCTGTATGCTCTAAGACACTCACATTATATAGTTGAGGCCGTTTTCGAGCACTCTCTATGAAACTTGGCCATTGCGAAGGTGCCCAAACAATTAGTTTTCTTACTTCCCTCTCAATAACAGCATGCATGCTGTCAACTGGCATATATGTGTGTCCCGCTAGAAGGTAATTAATTTGTATAACTTTTAGATTTTTAGATTGTTCCAGGAAATGTTTGAACATTGAAAATATAACTTTATTCTTATTTTGCCCCGTGCAGTTGTCACAGTATAATAATAATGTGTTCACTGCTCTGTTATCGAGTTCTTTTAAGTAGTTATACAGACACGTTGCTATTTCACAACTTCCTCTTTTACCATTAGCCTCACCCCATATGTAACAGTATCCGTTCTGCGTTCCACTCTCATATACCGTAAAATTGAACACAGCGTACTTTCTGGAATAATACAACTGCATACTTTCACCATACGGTGTCGCTAAAACCTTTTGAAGATCGAAACTAGATAACACAAACGTGCTATCGCGTTTTTGATTTTGATGAAAATGAAAGCGTTTATTTGTGGCTTCTTTTTCCAATAAATGAGCTTGTAACTGTTCATTAGTCGTCATATACGGATTATTTTCGTTTTTAGTACATAAGAAACATTTGTCCTTCTTAGGAACATGAAATGCATAGTTATACTCTTTAACACTCTCACCGCCACGCATGTATACAGTTTGCCAAAGCAGCAGGCCATGTGGGCGGCGCGCCGCCCATCCCATTTCTTTAGCGACCCGCCAAGCTTAATTTGAGAGAACTTTTGCGGCACGCCAAGTGGCACGCTGGCAGGACACGCCATATATTTTATCAGCGGGCCGTGTGGTCCGCTGTGACCCGACGAATTCAAATAGATTTTTTGGTTTTGGCTTGCCCGATACGGAGTCAAAACCAATTGTATCGAATAATGTATTCAAAAACCTACCTATGAAAAAAAAAACAAGGAAAATCGGACTCTATTGCCATGACCATTCAGTTGGTAATTAACTAAGAAAAACCAGTTCCCCAAGACGATATTTATTAATATTTTGCTCAAAAAAATCAGCTTACAAAATTTAAAAAGAATCAAACATTGGATACATCAGACAAAAATATTACTTTAAATGAATTTCTGCGTAGCATTCCGTACAAACACTAGGTTGCGTTGGGCATTTCACACAGACAGTATTCACTTTCTTTGTCTTGTTCCTGGCTTCTACGGCTGGTAGACCCTGAGCTCGGTATCTTTCGTAACAGTGAATGCATCTTCGGCGAACTAGTCTTCCTCTATGATCATTGAGTGATGTTTTGCTGAATTTGTGTTCTGACTGCCTATTTGAGCTCGCTGCTGAGCTTTGCCTAGGGGTCAATCTTAACATCTGTAGACAGAGGTTTTCCCTGAATTTAGTCACGGTATATTTCTTGCTACTGAGTCGCTTGTGCTGTTTATAAATGATGTAAGCATTTGTAACAGCTGTAGAAAACAATAGATCTATAGCTAGTTTCTGAAACCAACGAATACTTCTTCGGGCAGGACTTGAATAACTTGCTAGTTGATCTGACAAATCAATGGAACACTTGTGTTTATTATATTCTGTTATCGCAATAGGTTTCATAACCCTTTTGTTTGGGTTCCTTTTACTAGTTACAGTTACAAAACCATTGGAGTGTTTTGTGGATAAAGGCAAAACGTCACGTTTATCTTTCCACTTCAATACAAGAACGCCATTATTGTTTTGCAATGCAACCATTTCACCCCTTTTTAGTTTTTCTTCTATGACTTCTTTTGGCAGTCCCTTCCGGTTTTTTCTTAGAGTTCCTATTAGGTGTGTATTATTTTCTAATAATTTTTCCGCCAGGTCGACGCTGGTGTAAAAATTATCTGTTACTACACTCCTGCCTACGCCAAGATATGGTTGACAAAGCTTCATAACCACATTTGTAGCCATATTGTCCTGCCGTACTGCCTTTTTGCCTTCGTAAATGATGAAATCATGAGTGTAACCATCATCATCACATAGCTTGAAAAGTTTCATGCCATATTTGTGGCGTTTGCCAGGAATATACTGCATAAATAATATGCGTCCTCTAAAAGCAACCATGCTTTCATCCACAGTAACATATTCACCCGGTGTTTTTGAATTTTGAAATCCTTTTGTTAATAGCTCCACTAAACGCCTTATTTTTATTAGCCGGTCAGCATGATTAGACCCTATAAAGACGGTGTCTTCAAAATGCCAACATCTGAGCAACAGCTCGAATCTGTTCCTGGCCATAGTTTGACCAGCTACTTTATTTTCATAGAGAATATTTTTGCTCCAATAGTCACTAATTTTAGGTAACTTTTTAAGTCCCATATAAACTAACAGGCCTAGGAATTTCCACATTTCTTCAGGAGTGCAGTTTGTCCACTTAGCGATTCTCATGTTGCGTGTGACGACATTGAGTAATTTTGATTTGTTGGCGTATGAATTAGTCATTTGTACCATAAGATTTATAATTTCGTCGGTAAGAAATAATCGGAAACAATCTAATTCCATTTCACAGTTACTAGGAACATTGATACCTGGTTGTATGTCCAGTGGAAACTGCTTCTGTCGTGAATCCTCAGGATAGTGCCACTCCAAAGTCAATGACTGCGTTCGAAGTTCACTCAAAGCGATATCATTGTCAGAGGCTAACGAAGTTTCATCATCATAACTTGATTCAGATTGCGATGAACCCGATGCATGCGATGGTAGATAGTCGGGATCGCTTTCGGAATCCGACATGTTGAACACGCGTAAGAAAAAGCGCGCGAAAACCCTTTAGAAGCAGGCTACGTGGGCGGCGCGCGGCCAACTGACCTAATTACAGTGATGGCCTGCATATTTGATTTATTGACAGTTAGTAACGGACAAAAA